>CATIWJ010029972.1:0-17465 GCA_949640765.1 Croton laevigatus
TCCAATTGTAAATTCGATCATAGGCATAAAAATCAATTTTTCACATCCAAGCAATTAGTCTACTAAGTCGGAACCCCGCATTAGCAATTGTTGTCCTAATATAATTGATCACAACAAACGTCCGAAACCAAAACTCACCATTAACTTAACTGGGCATCAACGTTCCACATTAATTTAATGACAGCATTAAGATTTATGAGAACGACCAAAACAAAATCAAGTCAATTCGCAAACGCGCAATTAAATTAATTTATTTGAAGTTCCAATAAAATAGAGGGAAATTGATAGAGAAAGAGAAAAACAAATTGATAATATTTTTTTTGGAAAAAACAAAATAAAGAGTTATTATAAAGAGTGTATTGGAGTTAAATATTTAATCTTCATAATCTACAGGTTATATGCTCTTCATAATTTAAAAGATGCTCTGTAAAAGAAAGAGCACCATTGGGGTTTCTCTTATCAAACTAACTCCATTAAATGTTGAGTTAATCAAAAATCAAATATTTAATTTTTTATTTTGAACCATTCTTCTCATCCTCAAATCTTCTTGATTTTCTTGGAGCACTTCTCTCTAATTAAACAGAGTTTCTTCTTGCTCACTTTCTTGAGCAAAATTGACTTGCTGATTTTTATTCATGCAGTCTTTTTGCACATGCCCAAATTTTTTACAATTATAACACTAAGGCTTACCTTTATGCCAACAAGTTTCAGTCTCATGACCCGTCTTTTTGCAAATACTACGTTTAGGAATTTTCCCTTTTCCTTTAGAATTTTTGACTGATAGAGCACTTTCGACTTTTACATATGTTTCTTTTTCCCTCATAGCTCTCCTTTGCTGTTAAGCTTGTAAGGAATTTATCAGTTCTGCAAGAGTAATTTTGCCAATCTCTCTTGAATCTTCAAGGGATGAAAGTTTTGCCTCAAATTTTTCTGGCAAACTTGTAAACATCTTCTCCACAATCTTACTATCCAATAGATTTTCTCCAAGCAATCGAACTTTGTTGACTACAGTCATTATTTGGTCAGAGTATTGTTGTATAGTTTCACTCTCTTTCATGCTTAAACTTTCAAAATCTCTTTTGAGATTTAGTATTTGCATCTTTCGTGCCTGCTCATTGCCTTGATAAGTTTGTTTTAAGGTATCCCAAGCTTCCTTTGCAGTTTCACAAATCATGATTTTTGTTAAAACTACTTCTGACACAGCAAAAAAAATTATTGATAATGCCCTTGGAGCTTTTGCGGCTTCTTCTTCATGAGCTTTGATTTGGAGGAGCGTAGGATTAGCTCCAAGTGGCTGTAATAGTTTTTCACCCTTAAGCCATGTCCTTTAAAGTGAGCTTTCATTTTCACAACCCATAAGTGATAATTTTCACCATTAGAAATTACAGGTGGAGGAATAATTTGATTAGCAGCCATAAGGATTGCTACTGCAATAAAAGAAAGAAATGCTTGAGGCTCTCTACACAAAAATTGATTCTGAATCCATGAAACAAATAATAAAGTTGCTATTTTTTTTTCTCTCTAATCTCATGTGTTTCACTCTCTTAAGCTCTCTTCGAACCAAAGCTCTGATACTATGTTAAAATTTTTGAACAGTAAAGAAGTAGAAACACAGATTTTATTATATTTTCAGCAAAGCATAAGGAGCTCTTTTATAGAGTTGTACACCAAAACTAAACAAACTAAAAAATAGGTTAACACAATGCCATATCTGTGCAGCTACAAATTACTGCAAATTTTCTTGAAGAAAAATAGGAAATACTTATCAAACTAACTTTACTAAATGTTGACTCAATCAAAAAACAAATATCTAATTTATTTATTTTGAATCATTCTTCAACAAAAAGAAGGCAAGAGATTGTTTACTAAAAGGGAAAAATTTGAAAACGTTATGCACCCAAAAAATTTAACCAGTTTTTCCACCAAACCCAAAATTTTTGAAACTTTAAAAAAGTTTTTAACATAGAGACAATATAAAATAAAAAATATAAACGCACCAATTCAAGCATAGAAAATGAATGAAGAAGAACTTGAAGATGTTGCAATCCCAAATGTTAGAGGGAACAAAAGAAAACATATTTCATTGACAACTACAACTCTAGTGCAAGCATTTGTAATCCATAAACTTATTAAATGTCGCCATGTCACAACCCGATAATTATAATTTTACAGTAAGTAAAAAAAGATTAGCTTAATATTTATAAATATTTTAAGTTAAGTATGAATTTTGTCTGTTAATATTAGTCCGTATATTTTATCGACAACGAGTAGGGGAAAGAATGAACTACCGTAATCACGTATTAAACTCATAAACCTTTAGTAAATATATAATAAACCTATAAACAATAATAAACCATTATATACTAAATATAAACCCAAGTAAATGAAATTCAAATTAAGTGTAATTCAAGTTAAATTAAATGCAAATTCATCAATTATTTAGAGAATAATTAATGAACAAATTAGGATAGGAATTGATTAAAATTTTAATCAAATGACAAACAAAACCATGTGAAGTGGTAGAAAAATGAGAAAACAAACAAATTAAAATGAGGACTTTTGGTGCTTGATTTGATTAAATGGCAGATAAGGTTGATAATGGAGGATTACAGGTGATTAGGAAATAAGGAAGGAGACAATTTAGTTGAGCCTATAAAAGGGAGGCTTGGGAAGCTATTTTTGAAGCTTAAAAACCTAAGTAAAAATATGTTTTTATTACCAATTTTTAATCCGTCTGTTGTTTTTAAAATCTAACACCACAAAACCACTTCTGAAATTTTGGTGATCAGTTTTGACATAAGAAAATCTGAAAACGGTTGCCAAAAAGGTGTTTTCTGGCCGGGTCAGTTTAGGAAATAGGGTTACCGACTAGCCACATTCAACCCCTCATATCTCTCTCTCCAGTCATCTTCCAACCAATCTAAGACCACTAATCGATTAGCGACGTCAAGACGAAGAGATCGGTAGATGGCTCACCAAAAACCGCCGCCGGAATCGAAAGATATAGCCAGAAATCCGAAGCCTGGTCACGACCCGACCTGGGTAATTCGGGCGAGGAACCGCGTTTCTGGCGCGTCTCATTTTTGGCCCCTGAATGGGTCCTATAGCCTGTTTTCTCTTAGGTAATTGACCCCTAAACTTATTTTAGCTCTTCAATTTAGTCCAAAAACTTATAAATTAATTATTTTTAAGTTTATTTTTAGAATTAAATATTTTGGGGAACTAAATAAATTATAAGGACATTAAATTAAGCTTAAAAATTCTAAATTAAATTTAATTGAACCATGAGAGACCCAAATATTTATTTTGGACAATATTTATTGCATATTTATGTTGGACAAGGACTGTTGGACATTTATTTTGGACTATTTAAAGACAATTGAAAATTTCATTCTAAAAACTTTAAATAAATAAATAAAATAGAAATATTTAGATATATAGTATTCTTATAATTATATGGACGATGTTAGGACCGTCTGGAACGAAGGAGATAGAACCGAAACTCAATGGAAAACTAGAGTAATCGAGCCAGAAGGAAGTTTGATATTTTAACTTTGAAAAATCTTTTAAATTTTATTGTGCTAAATTTTATCCTTAATTTTTTTTGCTGAGTTGTGATTTTATTTGGTTAATTATTATTGCTCTAATTTTTATTATGATTTGCTTTAATATTGAATTACTTTCTGTAATATTTAATTAAAAGTATTATATTTTAGTAAAGTGATATTTTTAAGTGATTTTATATGTAGTTATTTTTAATTCTGGAAACAGATGTTTTCGAGAATTTTATATATATAAAAGCTAAGTTTATTTTAGGAAAATTTAAGTACCTAGAATAACTTAGAAATTAATTTTTCAAAAGATGAAAGAATTGTTTATAAATTTGTAAAAGAAAATTTTGTAATTTTATTTAAGTAAAATTTTCAAATGGATTTACAAAGGAATTATTTTGTCAAATAATATTACAAGTTTTAAAATAGATATGTTTTGGTAAAAATACCGTATTTTTTGAGATAAACTTATTTTCGATAAAAATATTATGATAAATTAATGTTTGATTTTTGAGATGGATATTGTGATGGTATCTATTTTTTGAAAATTTTTTAGAAATGATGAATCCAATATTTAGTAAATTTTATAAATTCCTCATATATCCAATAAATATTTTATTGCTCTACTTAGGATAAGTTGAACTAGTGTACTACGAATTTTTGAACAGATTAAATAGTGAAACAGATTGAAAAGTGATACAGACTGAGTCGTGTCACAGAATAGATTTTGATATTGATTTTATTCAATTTGAATACGACCGTTTGAAAAGATAGAATTCGGAATTGGTGTAAACCATACAATGCCATACCGAAATACAAATAGTAACTTTATCCCTGTGTTCATCTAAATACTAGTAGAGCCAATTAATCGATAAATAGAGTATGAACTATTTTATTAAATTTATTTTCATTCACTTATGTTGTTATCTTTTTACTTTGATGTGAATGAAACGATATAATTTAGAAAAAATACAATTTTATCTCTATATTTTCTGAAATTGAACTAATTTGTCCATGTATTTTATATAATTGTACTATTTTGTCATTTCTTACCAAAAATGGTGATTTAGTTCATGTATTTTTCAACAAAAAGATAAATATTTAAATAGACCTATTTTTCTTTTCTTATTATTTTAATAACATAAAGTCACAAAATATGTAAAAATCATAAAAAAAATATAATATGTAAAAATATTAAAAACTAAATAGTAAATAAACTCCTCTAAAAAAAAAAAACTAAATAAACCATCATAGAACAACTGTAAACTAAGCAGAAACATGACTTGACTTTTCAAGTAAATGAGACTCCTTAATTTACTCCTATAATCATGCATGAAGGTTTCTATTTAAAGATTATTACTTATTTTAATTTACTTCCACAACACTGAAATTTGTCAATGCAGGTTTAGTTTGCAATCTTTCCACTATTAGTCAATTTAGTGCTGCTTTTATTACCAAGCTGAAAAGCTAGTAGGGAAAAAACTCAGAGCATGTCCACCAGGAAATGGCTTTTGGTTGCCCAGTTATGGCTAGTATCTTCTAGTTTTGGTGAAAACGCAGTTAAGAACACATATCAATAATTCGAACTCCATTCTTCAATTGTTTTATGTACATATTTTTTTCTTTTTTTCAATAATGGTTTGGTTTTTATATCGCGCAGTTTTAAAAATTTGATTCTGACATAAATACTGTTAAAGTGAAAAATAAATGGTTCATATTCGGCCAAGAGAGAGGTGCATGTTCTAGCCAATTGAAATTTATCAATAATATAAGTAATGCTTAGTACTTTAGTCCAACGTAACTTAATATAATTGTGATTACAGTCGCATGATTTTCTTTGTAACGGTGATTACATTACATTACAGGATGTCGCATTCTTTTATTCGGCAGCTATTCTGATGAGAGGTTTCTTGAATTTTAACAGGGTTCATAAGCATTGATTGTGGGGCGCATGAAGATTACGTCGAGGAAGAGACAGGTATATTTTATAAGTCGGATAAAGATTTTGTAAGCACAGGAGAGAACAAATACATATCACATGACTTTGCTAATGAAACAATTTGTAAAAGATTGTCTGAGACTCTAAGGGTTTTCCCAAAAGGCAGAAAGAATTGCTATGCACTGCAACCTAAACAAGGCAAAAACCATAATTACTTGATTAGGACATTATTCAAGTATGGAAATTATGATGGGGCGAATCAAATACTGAGGTTTGACTTATATCTTGGAGCTAATTACTGGGTAACAGTGCAACCTCTAAGGCCTTTGTCTGTGCAATATGTTAGGATTGGAAAATTTTTTTATTAACAACACAAATAGAATTACAGGAGGAAGCAAGCTCACTCAACTACAAAAAACCAATCCTCTCAGTCTCTCACTAAATTGCTCTCTACAAAACTCTCTTTCTCCACTCAAGCTCTCATTTTTCTGTGTCACTAAAGCTGCTGCTTCTGTGTGAAAATGAAGAATGAAGCATTGGTATTTATAGGCAAATGTAGTACCAAAAAACATCATCAATGACATCAACCATGTGGCTAACTTCTTCTCCTACAACCCACACTTTTGCTTTGCCAAACTGTCAAAGCTTGTGGGTCTTTGTTTTCAAAGCTTGTGGGTCTCTCTACCAGCCAAGAGGAGCTGGAAACCCAACAAATTCCCCCTCCAGCTTCTTCCGTAACTCTCTTATTCTGACGATGCATGTTCATGTCGTTATATCAAACTTCCTACTGCCGAGGAGTAGAGTACCACTTCCATCTTCTTCTTTTCTCTCACAGAAAAGGAACAACTCCACTTGAAAGCTCTCTGGCTCCCCCTGCTTTATCTGGTGGGACATTGGCTATCTGTAGCTTCCCTTGCTTGACACCATCATCCTTTGGTGGAGGAGTCTGAGCTCCCCCTTATTCAATACCTTCTCTCTTTCTCTAAACACCTTAGAGAAAGGTATCTCATCCTTATTCGTAAATCTTGAACAAGGGAAAATCACGTGGAGACTATTGCTGCTCCGTATATCTCCTTCTTTTCAATCACCATAAAAAGAACAACTCTGGCAAATCATCTTACACCGCCGTTTTCAACAAACGGGACACGCCGCCTGACCTTCACAATATCAGGAAGACTTTCGACACAAGACACCACAGGGTTACTTGACAAATATTTATTTTTCTCTCTCTCTTTCACCTATCATCATTGTGAAAGGAAATCACTATCCTTTGAACAACCAAAGGGAATAACCATTCATGCGGAGGTAATCTTCCATCTCCACGCATCTCCTTCCTCTGAATCACAATGGAGGAAGACCTCCATCTCGGATTATGCAACATCCGATGATATGGTGACCATGGTGTCACCATCATCCTTCTGAGATTTCTGACCGCCTTGTGCTATATCTCTTAGGAACTTCCGACAATCTCTTATTTTGTGACCTCTCTTGCCACAGTGATAGCATTTAATAATGCCATCATCTTGATCCGTGTTATCTTTGACAATCTTCGGATCGTAGTCTCGAGTTTTTCCTCTTCCTCGGCCTCGACCTTTATTTTTACCTCCATTTTTGCCTCCTCCTCTTTCATTACTTTCATAAACAAGGGCATACGACTGATCAGTCTCAACTTCTTTTCTACGGGCTTCCTCGTTTATTAAGGCATCTGTAACCATCTGCATTGTTACCTTGCCATCAGGGGCAGAATTACTGAGAGTAACAACAAGCGTCTCCTAGCTATCAGGTAGAGAACTCAACAGCAATATGGCGTGCTCCTCATCTTTGAGAATCCATTCAGCTGCACCGAGCTGATTCATAAGATCCTAAAATTGACTTAGGTGTTCAGTCACATAACTTGTGGTTTACCAATCTTCTCCTCAGTAACATCTTATTACGGGCCGTCTTTGCTTGATACATATTCTCTAGCTTCTCCCAGAGTTTATATGCATCTGTTTCTTGAGAGACATGATGAAAAACACTGTGGTCAATCCATTGTCTGATTAGTGCCACAGTTTTTTTATTCATTCTCGTCCAGACTTCCTCCGTTTTTGTGTCTGGTTTGACACTTTTAGTTTCTAATTGTAATTTGTGGGCATCCTTGGCTTCCACATATTGTAATTTGTGGGCATAAGCCGAATCATAATATCCGTGCTTGAAGATTCCATGAAAAAATGCCTCAAATTTGCTTGTATCGGACTGTGGGAGCAAACTTAGGCAAAACCGAGCTCACGGTTGGATCCGAAACACTGAAAAACATTAGGAATCGGTCTGACTTCTTCAAAAACCGGCCTGGAACAAGGCGAAACCGGACCTTGAATTGTACTGAACGGAACCAGATCGGTTCAAACCAGTGGCTCCTGTTCTGGACACGTGGCAAAATGAGAGAAAATGACGTGTCACAACCAGGGCAGCTGACGTGCCGATGACGTGGCAGGCTGACTCGGTGCTGGAACTGACGTGGCGATGACGTGTCAGGATGACATCATCATCTTCTACATCAAGCGGCGCGTGCGGCCCGTGGATGTGCGTGGGCAGACTGCGTATTCACGCGCCAGAGCTTGTGGAGGATTCCGACGGTCGTTTTTCCTCCCGAAAATTTCAGAATCCTTTTCTCTTCGAACCTGACCCAGTGGTGTGATCAAATTTCACGTTTGAGCAAAATTTGAAAACACGAATTTTTGACAGTTATGAGTTTTTGGAGAAGAAAAAAAAATTTGTAGAGCTCAACCAGGCTCTGATACCACTTGTTAGGATTGGAAAATTCTTCTATTAACAACACAAATAGAATTACAAAAAACTAATCCTCTCAATCTCTCACTAAATTGCTCTCTACAAAACTCTCTTTCTCCACTCAAGCTTTTATTTTTTTATGTCACTCAACCTGCTGCTTCTGTGTGAAAATGAAGAATGAAGCATTGGTATTTATAGGCAAATGTAGTACCCAAAAATGTCATCAATGACATCAACCATGTGGCCAACTTCTTCTCCTACAACCCACACTTTTGCTTTGCCAAACTATCAAAGCTTGTGGGTCTTTGTTTTCAAAGCTTGTGGGTCTCTCTACCAGCCAAGAGGAGCTGGATACCCAACACAATACGCTGAGATTATCAATTTTTCTTTAACAGATACCATCCATGTTTGCCTTGTTGATTCTGGCTTTGGAACCCCTTTCATTTCAGCATTGGAGTTACGGGTGTTGGATGATTCTGTTTACAGAATTCAGTCCAAATCCTTATTTACTTTGGCGAGATTTGACCTTGGCAACACAACAATGACTAATGTTACACAATGGGGTGTCAGGTAAATTCTACTATATGTGAATTTTCCTTGCAATGCATGCATCCAATAACCATATTATAATGTAGTTTTGATATCACAGGTACCAGGATGATGCATATGATCGGATATAGAGTGCTGCTACCCCTAATCTTACATATTCTTCAATCAATACTACATCAGACATTGATGTTTCAGGAAGCAACAACTCCTTTAAATTGCCTGTTTAAATAATGAGGAAGCAACAAGTCCCCTAAGATCATTGGATTTAACTCCTTTTCCCCAAGTTCCAAAATGGGCATTCTTTTTATGTTTTCATTTTGCAGAACTAGAAAAGATTGCAAAAAGGGAAAAAAGAGAATTTATTATCAATTCGAACGGTGTTAATTATGGACCAATTATACCTCAATACTTGAAGCCACTCACCGTATGTACTCAAACATCATCAAACAATGAAGGACTTATTCCTCTTTTTATAAATTCAACACCAACTTCAGGCCATCCACCTATTGTTGAAGTTGTGCTTCAGTTACTGCACTAATTTTCTGTTATGGAAATAGAGCATTTTTCACGTTCCTTATTTTTTACTATTTTTCAGTTTCTTTATCTGTTTTTTTATGTAATGCTGTTAGTGCTTTAGTTAGTTGCTGATTTTTAGGAAATCATGTTATCATGGAAACATGTTACATGTAGTTGCTTGTTTTTAGGATTAAGTAGTTATTTTCTTCTTGTATTTAAGCACATTTTCACAGTTCAATGGAAGAAAGAATTCTACAGAAGTTTATGTTCAATTATCATATTTGCTCCTTCTTAGTTCTTTCTCTGCACTTCTTTAGTACTTTTCTAGAACGTTTTTTAGTTCATTTCCAACACCTATAATCAATGCCCTCAAGGTTTATGGGCTAGGCATGCTTCTTAATTCATCAACAGACTCAGGGGGACGGTATGCTTCCCACGAAACTTTCGGCTGTAATTTGATATTGTGCCTTTTACTCAAGCATATATAATCCTTCACAGTTGATGCTATCATGGAGATAAAGGAAACCTACACGATTAATAAAGATGATGGCTGGCAAGGAGATCCGTGTATGCCAAGAGATTTTGTATGGAAGGGCTTGAATTGCAGCTATGATAGTGACCCTCCCAGGATCACTTCTTTGTAAGTGAATTTTCAAATTTATCTTTTGTTCTTCATTCAAATAAATGGAAATTAAGATCATCCTCTTCTTTAATGAATTTTGATCAGGAACCTTAGTTCAAGTAAATTGACAGGAAATATTTCTCTGGCATTTTCCAAGCTCAAGGCAATTCAGTCCTTGTAAGTATTAATTGGCTATAAAATTTGACACACGTCTTAAACAATAATAGAATTTCAAATTTGGTAACCCCCAGTCGAGTAAGTTGCATAACGGTTCCATCATATAATTTCTCACCGTTATGTGACTAGAATTTTCTTTTCTTCAGAGATTTATCTTCCAACCAACTGATTGGAGAAGTTCCTGAATTTTTAGCACAACTGCAAAATTTAAATACACTGTAAGTTGAAATTAGATTCGGCAATGCTATCAAAAGTTTAAGCATGAAAAGTTTGTATTACTGATAAAGTTTCTACTCTGTACATCTTTTCAAAATTTTAGATTCAAACAAGCTCACTGGTGCAGTTCCTCGATCTCTGCTGCAAAAATCTTGCAATGGGTTATTGTATTTGAGGTTAGTTAGTTTAAATAGAGCTTGAAAGCACAAACCATTTATTTTTTGAGTCTATGTCGGACACACGTTTGTCAAGTGGAGGATTCAGTAAGTCGAGAGTGGCTTGGCTCATTTATAACCATAATTTTGATGGTATTACAATTAATGCCAGCTTCGATGGAAATTCAAACCTATACCAGACATACTCCTGCGTGATAAAGAAGAAGATGAAGAAGAAGAAAAGTTTTCCTCTGCCAGTTGTTATATCACTTGCTATAGTTTCAATGCTTCTCCTGTTCAATAGTTTGGTGTTAATGTTTTGCAAAATGAAAAGAAGAAGAGGTGTTTCACAATTGTTAACCTTTGTTACCATTGATTCTCTATCTACCATGATTGTTCTTCACATTTCCAACTACCATTTCATGATGAACAGCTGATTATCAGGAAGGGTCAGTAGTGCTAAGGAATCGTTCCTTTAGTTACGCAGAGATTGTTGAAATTACTGGTAACTTTAAAACCATTATTGGAGAAGGTAGTTTCGGAAAAGTTTATTTTGGGACTCTAAAAGATTGTACCACTCAAGTTGCTGTTAAGTTACTCTCTCAATACTCAAGGCAAGGATATAAAGAATTTCAAGCTGAGGTTAGATGTATAGAAACAACTAGTTTATTATTTTTGTACTTTAAATTTTAGATTACTTTGAATTGAAATTCATGCATTGCAGGCACAGCTCTTGATGATTCTTCATCACAGGAACTTGGTTTCACTAATCGGATACTGCGATGACGCCCTCAATAAAGCTTTGGTTTATGAGTATTTGGCTTACGGAAACTTGAAAGAACATTTATCAGGTAGCTAACTATCAAATTTAATCAAATTCTATTCACCAGAATACATGCTTTTGCCTCCATTGTTATGACGAAATTGCTTGTGGCACTTTTATTTGTTTATTTTTCAGTATTGGGATTGAGATTTGAACCTGATCTATAGGCCAAATTGTATATGCACTTATCATTAGGGTAAATCTTAGCATGCAATTGCATGTTGCACTTTAACTTTTACGTTTATATGAGATTATAGAACAAGTATCTTAAAAGTAACAAGAAGGCACTCAGCTTAGCAAAACTAAAAACGTGGGAAAGTACGATTTCTAACGACGAGAGTTGTACTTTTCTTACAATTTTTTAAAATTTTAGATGCATGATTGGACAAACCGTAAACGTTAAGGTGCCTCAACCAAACCTTTTTTTTTTTTTTAAATTTTAAAAACTTTAATACATAGGTCATTTGCTTACTAAGGCTATTATTTGATTGCAGAAGCAAGTGGAATTATCTTGAATTGGGAAGAAAGGCTTCAAATTGCAGTAGATGCAGCCCATGGTTCTGAAGCTAATCCACTACATTTTTATTATGTATTCATTTACACTTCTCTATTTCCACTATTATCCTAATCATCTGCAAAATGGAGTTTCAGGGGTAGAGTATCTGCATAATGGCTGCAAACCACCGATAATCCATAGGGATTTAAAGACATCCAACATCTTGTTAAATGAAAAATTGCAAGTGAAGGTTGCTGATTTCAGTTTATCCAGAGCTTTCGCTAATGAAAGTGGTTCCCATGTAACAACTCGCCCCGCAGGCACTTATGGTTACCTTGATCCTCAGTAAGTTTCCAACTAGAACTGATCATGATCAAAAATATATTAACACATTCTTCTGCTGATACCTACACAATTTGATCTTATAAATAGGGCTCAAACGTCAAGAAACTTCAGCAAAAAAAGTGATGTGTACAGCTTCGGAACCATTCTACTTGAGATAATGACAGGCCAACCTGCAATAAGAAGAGACGGAAATGGAAATGTAATTCAGATACAACAATGGGTTAGATCAAGAATCGAAAGAGGAGATATTGAAAGCATTGTAGATTACAGACTAAATGGTCATTTTGATAGAAATTCTGCGTGGAAATTCGTGGAAATGGCCTTGACTTGTGTACTAAATAATTCTGATGAAAGGCCTGATATGAGCTGTGTATTGGCTGAAGTAAATGAATGTTTGGGTATGGTATTGTCTTCAAAATCTCAAAGCAATTCGCTTGAAATGATGTCATTAGCTGAGGTTGACTCAGACACAAATCCAAGTCCAAGGTAGTAATTAAAAAAAGTAATTTGTTTTTTATGTGATTAAAACTATATTTCTTCACTCCAAATTAAGTGAATCAAAATTGTAATGAATATAACTCATTGTAACTTTTACTCGTTAAATTATTATTTACCTTCTCCAAAAGATTGCTATATATGAATTTTATGTGATGATATTAAAAAGGTCAAGTATATTAATTATTATTTTATTAAAATGTGACGGTTCATTTTGAGCCGCTTAACATCACATCTAATTATTTATATATTGAATCACATTATGTAATTTATATACATGTGGTGTAATATTTCTTTAGATTTGTAAAGAAAAAAAATTCAATAACTTGTTTTAAGTGTCTTTCAACTTTGTCAAATGTAAATAATGGCGAAAAATAGGGAGAATTACTTTGAGGTTCCTATATTTTCAGCTAATCTACTATCAGATCTCTCAAGTACAAATAATAGTCCCTAAGATCCCTCAAATTTAGGGTTGAGCACGGGGCGGGTTCCCTAAAACCCATCCCCACCCCCGCGCCGTTGCAGGTTGGGTTTTTCGGGGAACGAGGCGGATCGGATAATCCATGGTTTTTTTATTTAAAAAATAAACTGAACTCATAATACATATCAAGTCAATCATAATAAATCAATTTTAATAAAAAAAATAGTAACAATTAAGAAATTCATTTCATCAAACAATAAAAGTAAAACACAAAAGATGATAAATCCAACTCATAAACAAGGCAGTATCTAAATAACAGCAGACAGAGCAAATATATTTAAACAAATCATCGGAGTATAAATTTAAAGAAAATTTAAACTACATGTAGACAAAAGTCATAAGGAAATAAAAAATTCCAACAGATATTAATGTCTTAGAAAATAACAAAATAATAGAAAAAATAAGTAAAAAAGAAAATAATGACTCGCCAAAGAGTTGCAAACATAAAGAGAGTGAAGAGGGAAACAACATTAAATAAGAAGAGGAAATGAGATTTTCACAATAATAAAAAAAATAATCTAAATAGATATTGGTTAAATTGCAATAACAAAATTGTTGGTAATAATAGTCAAAAATTATCTTTCACTTGTTTTAGTCAATTTGTTGTTCCATATTTAAGTAGTGGGGTGGTTGCTCCATGTTTTAAGTAGTTGAGTTGTTTCCATGTTTTAAGTAGTGGAGTTGATGCTCCATGTTTTAAGTAGTGGAGTTGTTTCCATATTTTAAGTAGTGGAGTTATTTCCATGTTTTAAGTAGTGGGGTTGTGATAGTTACTTTTGAAAGCCTATATAAGCTTGTGTATTGTTTTGTTTGATAACAAGCAATTTTATGCAATAATAGTATTTTCCTCTTTCTTTCTCTCTTTCTTTCTTGTGGTTTTTAACTTGTAACAAAAATAATCTATAAGTTGAAAGCAAGAGCAACGTTTTGAGCAGAAATCACATAAATATATATATCTAAGTTTAACGCATGACTAAAATTATGAAAATACCATTGAATGGGGCGGGTTCGGGGTAGCGAGTTTTATTTTTCAAACCCGTCCCCGCCCCATTACCCAACAGGTTGGAAAAAATCATTCCCACGCAAGTCGGATTAGCGGATATCCCCAACGGATCGGAACCCATGCTCAACCCTACTCAAATTTGTGTTTTTAAAAAAAAATCATAAGATCCTTCCATCCAAATATGCAGTTAGGTACAATTAAAAAGGTTAAAATGCACCTTTATTATTAATTAGTGATCCTCCTGCTAGAGAAGAAGATAATGATACTTGTAGAACTGTCTCCAACGAGGTTGAAGATGCACTTATATTGATAAAATTACAAAATGGTCCTTAAGCTTTGAATAAGTTTGCATTAAGGTCCTAACAAATATATTATATTAGTATTTTAAAAAAATGGAAAAATTACTGTTTCATCCCTGTGTTTTGCCTAAATTTAATATAACTTCCCTGCGTTTTTTTGAAATAGGCTATTTTATCCCGTGTTTTACATTTATTAACTATTACCTCCCTTCGTTAATTTTCTATCTAAAATGGGTCATTTATGATATTTTTATAAAAATTAAGGATTGAAATGCAATTTTTTGGGACCAAACCAGAATTGTCTTGGCTGTAAATTTTCATGGGGCTTCTACAAATTATACCACTTTACATTTAAAATTTTAATTATATTATTTTTTAAAAGGAAATTATGATATAGATCACATTATGTCATTATAGGTTAGGGGTGGGCTGCTATAAGATCGTCGGCATATGCGGACGTTGTTTATGGCCGTTGAATGACTATTATAGAGATTTGTAATTCTCTTATTGGAGTTTAGTGGAGTTAACGAGTTAATGTGCATTAGTCTCTTTTTGTGGAAAATTTGTAGCTAGGTCCATAAATTTTTTTTTTCCGTAACTGTCATTTCTTTTTTATAAGGAGACTAATTTATTTTTTCTTTAAAATGTAAATATAAATAATTATTTCAGGCATAATAAGTAAATAAACATCTAGCAGCAGACCAAAAAAATGGCGCAGGTCTAGGAAAAATCCATGAACGATGATAAGGAAGCAATAATCGATCAATTCTAGTAAAGCAAGAGACTGATAGGCAATGAGGAAACGGCTGGCGAAATAAAACGAATGACAAAACAACTGAAGGAAAGCGGAAAAATTAAAACACTTGTAAGCAACTGTTCATCATTTTTTTTAAATTTAGGACTATAAGCTCTCCTCTATGGTTGGGACACAACAAGGGGTGAGGTTGCGTTTAGTTGAAGGAGAGTTCTCTATTGTCTGGACACTAGGAGAGAAGTAGCCTAACCGACCTCGACCTTGTCATCTAATTAAGCTACTGGACTATAAATATGCTTCAATTAAGCAAAATTTTTATTTAGTGTAGAAATGAGCAAAAGGTAAATAGTTTGAGCAGATGTGTAAATATTCTGCTTTCTCATATTTTTTAACTTTGGACTGTTTAAATTGACAAATGTTACTTGGTTGAAGACAATTAATATATTGCAAAAATCTTTTGCATAGAATAGGAAGAAGAATTTGAAGAGATTTAGTTACCGTTAAGGCTCGATTTTTGCCTTTAAAATGCCCAATGATGGTTATCAAAATCCAAGCTTCGAGGATTCTATGTTTCCGAACGGACCAATTCTTTGCCGAATGAATTATCTAAAATCTCTATCTATTTTTCTAAAATTCCGATTTTTCTTTAAATTTTTTGTTTTCGGGTTTTTCCAATTAGCATAATATTTATCTTTGTCTAAAATCTAAAATTATAATTAATTTATTTACTTTTAATTAATTTGAAACGAACTTAAAAAGTTGGATCAAACCAATTTTGGTCCTAAATCGAATCAAATTGATTTGAGTCAAACCCATTTTAGGCTCTGTTTGGTTTAGCTATTGAAGATAGTTGATAGCTGAAAGAACTAGTAAATTTATAAGTAGCTATTTATGGGTAATATGTAAAATAATCGATAAGGGTATTTAATAAATTCAAATTAATATACTAAATAAATTAAAATATATTAAATATCAATTACAATTACAATAATATGTAAATAAAAATTAAATGATTAAATAAAAATCGTCAATAGAATTTTTTTTTTCATATGGCTAAAGAATATAAAATTTGAAGCAATCCTAATAAATTTTCACTTTATTGGTTTCTCTTTTTTTTCAACTAAACTAAAAGCAATTTGATTACAGATAACATTCATATAAATTGCTCCATTTTCTGACAGTGTTTCCTCCTCTTTGGTATCATTTGTATTGCTAAATGAATCAAGTGGCACAAAATTAGGATTATTATAAAATCGAACAAATGCCGGAACATTAGAAACTTTTCTTCGAATATAATTAGGTAATGCCGTTGATGCTATAACAATATCTCTTTGAATAAAAAAAGGGTATGCAACAATACTCTTAGTATTTTCTATCTTGTCTTCCAAACTCAAAAAATTCTTTCGATACAGCTTCTGAGAGAGAAATGCCAATGATTAAAGGTCTCTTTCATTCCAAAGGGTTGACCGTGTTGGGAAAAAACAGTAAAATAACAACACTCAATTCCTTCAAACAATTTACAATGCACAACTCAATAAAATAGTACTCAAAAAATATTTCTCACAAACACCCCAAAAATATTTTCTCACTATTTTTCTAGACCCAGTTTTAGGACCCTCTTCCTTAAACTTCTCTCAAACCTCTCTCTCTCACACACAACTTTCTTTGTTGTGTTTTCTCTTCTTATTTTTCTTGTGTTGCTCTAGAATTCTGTAGAATAATTATTGGTTTTTTCTTCCAAAATTAGGATCCTTTTTATAGAGAAAGGATACCCATAAAGACTAAAAATAAGGAAAAGCAATCCAAATAAAATATTAAAACATGTCTTCTTTAGTCCACAAGTCTAAAATATGGAAGATTCCCTAAAAAGGAGATGAAAGCCGAAATTTCCACTTAAGTGCGCGTGTTTCCTTCTAGCATGTCAAATGAAATAGGGCGTGGTCACGCCTTAAAATCTGCATGCTTGTCTTCTGCTTTGTCTCTTATAAGACATGGTCACGCCTTATTAGAAATAGTCTTCTGCCTATTTTCCACTTATCAATTAGTTGTAAGACTAGTGGAGAGGTGGGGTTGGACACTCAACAATTTCCACTAACATTTGGTAGCACTAGTGGATTAGTTGTAAAACTAGTGGAGAGGTGGGGTTGGACACTCAACAATTTCCACTAACCAAACATGTGGGGCTAGTGACTTGGTGGATCTCACTTGGAATGGGCATCCATCTCAACATGTTGTTATACGGTTGCATAGATCCAAATATCATAGTTTGCTGCTT
>CATIWJ010030009.1:0-12260 GCA_949640765.1 Croton laevigatus
CCTATTGAGGCTAAAGCCAAAGCTATTACTAATACCCAGGACCTCATTTTGTTCTTTTGAAATTTCTGTTGATGAGTGAAGAAAAATGGAAAGCTAGTGTTGGGTATTTATAAGTAGAACTAGAAGGAGGAGAAGTGAAAGATTAATGTTTGTGGAGACTTCTCAATCTGAATGCGTAGACTAAGAAAATAAAAATATAATGCATATTTTTGTTTTTAAAATTTCCTATTATAGGAGATGTAAAAATTTTATATGGGATCTATTTGATCCTTTGTTGTATAAGGTATTCTCTTTGCTGGAAATTATTTGAAGAAAAAAATTATTATTGGTGGCTGAATATTAGCGTTTGAAGATCGTCATGTGAGACTGATTGGAAAACGATCATTATGTGAGACTAATCGAAGATTCAATTATCAAATATTGATCATGGATTATCATAAATAAAAAAAATGAAAAGTTACGTTGAAATTTTTGAAATTTAATGTTAAATTCTAATTTTTTCAAAAAATATGAACTATATATATCTTAATTTTTATAATTTTTCTAATTAACAAAAAAAAAATTTTGATTTCCTAAAAAGTTCTTAAGATAAATAGTATTAGTTTACTCTTCGTTCCAATTAATTGGACCTTCTAACTTTATTTCACAACACACACATGATGTTTATTAAATTAATTTAGTCATCTCAATTAATTTAAGTCCTTTGTTACTATTTCAAACCTTTAAATACAAATTACTAAAATAGTTAGCATTTCTAGTTCTAGATGTGTTGAAAGTATTCTGTTTGCCACGTTTTCTTGCTTTATCTTGTAAAGTCTCATTTTCTTATCTAATTGCATCACTCCCATATACAAGCACCAAACCCCCATTCTGGCTACTCCCTAACCTCCTCTTTCCTAATACCTAACCCATGACCTACACTACTCCTTCATCCTATGTGCCACCTCCTCCATGACTCATCACCAACCCATTAAAACCCAAGCATTAACAATTTTTTTTCCTATACCGGATTGGACGGACCAACCCAATAAAATGAAGAAGGCAAAATAATTTTTAAAAGAAATAAGAATATCAAAGTTTTTCACTAAAAAAAATAGAGTAGAAAAATAAAAATTTTGTAATGATTTAAGATATTTTTTGGTTGGGGGTAAGTAAACTCGGGAAGTTGAACTTTTCGGAAAGTAAGAAAATTTGAAAGTTTGCTTTCTAAAAGGAAGAAGTTCCTATGACAACTCCAATTCTCCAACCCAAGAAAGTTCATTCTAGTATTTTGGTTGTGTTGAGCAAACAACGATTTCAAGTGAAATTTCATTGATTGAAATATTTTGGGGGTGTACCAGGATCAATAGCAAAAGTAGGTTCGTATGTCTTGTATGTTGATGTTTCCAATCTGTTAATAAATTTCACCGAGCAATGAGATCGTTTGTTCATCACCACTGACTCATTTGTGCTTTAACGTTTTGTATAGACCAGTCTTGAAAATTACGCAGGCAAATGTTTCCAATTTGATCTATGGACTCATTGGAAGAAACAGAAGACTACTTGCTTGAGCAGCTACAGCATTTGAGATCCTGTTTTCAACTGAGGCACTATCGAGGTTTGAGTTAGCATCTTTTACATACAGAACCATTTAACTAGATACATGGTTGGGCCTAGACACTTTCTAAATGGTCTTGATCGGTCTAAATAAATTCCATTTTTCTTAAAGCGTGATCAAGTTTATATCTATTAGCTGAACATATATTTTAGACTTGAATTTCAAATTGTAGGTTTGTATTTTTTTCTTTAGTTATGATGTTATTGTAATGGATACCTATTTAAACTGTTGAAAGTATATAAATAATGAAATGCAAGTTCTGAAAATCAAGAGAAACATGTTCTGTTTCTCCAATTTTAGGTGATGGCAAATTTCGGTTTTAAAACCGAACTAAACCAAAATATGTGGTTCGGTTGCTGTCCAATCTTTATATTATTGGTTTGATTTTTGGTTGCACTCTGAGCATTTTCAGTTTTTATTCAATTTGAAATTTTTGAATCAGTTTGGCCAACCGAACTGAAAATGCTCACTTCTACTTGTCTATTCCTTTTGGCGAATATAAAAACCAAACAAAAATGGATTCTACTTTATCCTTGCCACCACCATAATACAACATTTTTCTTCAAATTTACTTTACTTTATCATAAATAATATAATATAATTATATTAAACCAACATTCTGAAAAAATTTTATGAACCGCTCAATAATATGTTGAGAAAAAATCGAACACATGATCTTTTTGAGCTAACAAAAAAAATTTTGGCTTAATATATAATTTAACGCTTACTGTTTGAGTATTTTCCCGAATTGAAGTCTAATGTTTGCGTTTGCACAATTTGACATCTAACGTATTAATTTCAGTTCAAATTGACAACTTGCTTTTGCTTGAAACACACGCTATTGTAGGGATCAAAATGAAATTTGTCAAAAAATTAAGGACCGAAATCAAATTGGCTTAGTATACAATTTGACACCTCATGTTACCATTTTTTAAAAAATTGACACATTATGTTTGGTGTTTTCCGAATCGAACTCTAACATTTTAGTGTGCACAATTTGACACCTTACGTTATCAAATGTGTCATATTCTTCCTCATTTAGCCAATTTTTCAAACCAAACTTTGGAAGCTGGAAGCTAGACCAACGAGCCGTGACCACTATTGGCACCAGACTGGATTTTAACTCCATATGTAACGAGCTTCATTTTGACCCCAAGCCATTCATTGGCCAGAATGAGAGATGATGTTAGATCGGGTCACAAGACTCAAAATCTTTTGTTGCATTTTTTGAGCTGTTACAGTGATCAAATGTAAAAAATAAGACTATAATTAGGTTGCTCTCATCTAGTATTTCAATTTCATATATTCATTTACTCTAATTGGTGCCGAAATAAAAAATAAGGTTTGGGTTTAGCCAAGGGCAAAGAAAGTAAAAATTCACTTTGATCCCTATCTGCAAAATTGCATTATGGCTCCTATTCCTAAATCGCTTGTGTAGTACGCACAAGATTTTGGGACGCAGAAGGTGTCAATTTGTTCCGAGATTAATATGTTAGATATCGAATTGTGCAAATGCAAATATTAGGGTTTCATTCGGGAAAACACACAAACGTTAAGTGTTAAATTGTATAGTAAGTCAAAAATTTTTATAGGAGTCTAATCAATCACTTTTCTTGTAACCATTGAATTTTTTAACAAAATATAGGTTTTGTTCAGTAACAGTTTTCATTAACCTTTTAAATAGATTTTAACTGTTTAAATGACGTTTTAATAAAATGCTAAAGCTAATATTAACTAATAGATATTCATACAGTTAAACGTTATCCAAATACTTAATTTTACTTAGCACAATGGGCTTAAAAGTACTTATTACATGAATGTGGGCAAAATTAGAAGTTGTTAGGATATGGTCATTATCAGCTTCAGTTCACCGTTTCCCAATCAACAAAAGAATACTATATTGGCATTTTCTTTTGCAGATATCCACTGGCTATAATGAAGTCAAAATTAAATGCTTGATTTGGATTTTGCCTTCTAACGAAGGGCACCTCAAAGACGTTTGTGGCAAGGGCTGCATTGACCACGTTCGATGCCCTACATTTATGCCTCAATTCTCTGCTTTTAATTTGTCTAATTTGTTTGTCTCTTCACTTTTGTTTCTTTACATATTATTATAGATATAAATAATAATAGCAATCGTCAAAGATGTAACGATAGACACAAAATGTATATATATATATATATACTTTTTCTAATGAAATTTCCATGATGCAGAATTTTCAAAACCGTGTTTAACAATTTACAATTTCACAGCTGGAAAATTCAAGTTGGATGATTCAAAAATTCTTATGCTTCAACCTATAGTTATCACTCAGAATTATATATTATGCTACACAAAATTATCTAAGTTTTAATAAATTATTAAATACTACCTCCATTTTTGTCAATTTTTTACACTGAAATCAATATGATTAGATTCAAGTTGGGTTAATACATACTTTGATCCCTCAGCTTTGGGCCAAACATGCATTTGCCTACCTTTCCTTTTCGGGGCGCTACTTTGCTCTCTAACGTTATAAAAATCAATATATTTGCTCTTTCGACGCACAGAAATTTGGAGCGTGGATTACAATCGCGCATGGGCGCGTGAACAGTGCCACGTGTTAAGGAGTAGAAACCATTTTACTCCCTGAACTTTTGGCAGAAAGTCATTTTGCTCCCTAAACTTTGCGAGACACCACTTTAATCTTTTAACTTTTCAAAATGATATATTTAAGTCCTTCATCAGATTATTATAAGTTTTGAGACGAAAAGGAAATAGGATCTTTATTTGAATCCCGTCTATTAACCACCGACCGACAACGATTGTTGGCGTTTTTCTAGAATTTTCCGCAAACCTCTCTGAGATGAATAGTCTTTTCTATGCAATTCCAAATGATTTTCCTATCTAATTAGACGTTAAAAATAAATCAGCACCTAATGCGAGAAAGGTTTCTCTATAAGCAGATTTTCGATTTTCTTTTAGAGATTTTTAGTTATTATTAAAAAAAGGTAAAATAAAATATTTTCTAAGAATCGATTGGATTACTAAAACACACCCTCTTATTACTTGAGCAAAAGGAATGCTATCCCAAGCTTCGGCTATTTCTACCCAAACTTTTTCCTCTCTTTTCCCGTCTTCTCTTTTGTCCTCTTCTTTTTATTATTATTATTATTATTATCAATTTTCACAAAAAATAAAAAATAGTAAAATAATCAATCATCTTCTTTAAGCCCAGGGATGGCAGATGGATGAAATTTTTTATAACCCGCCCCATTTTGATCCATGTATATAGTGAAAAATGGGTAGTAGGGTGGGGCATATAGTTAGTTTTTACTACTGTCTACGAGGAGAAGCGAGGCAGAGCAATGTGGTTTCGTAACCTTAAAAAATTCGTTGCATAAATTATATATATGTATAAATTAAAAAAAATAAATATATAAATGTTCAAACTAATACTAGCTTTCTTTTTAAAAATAAAAACTACTCCTAGTTTATACCATATAGATAGTGTATCATTTAATTGAAAAATTAATTTTTATTTTTATTGATTATTTTTTATACATTATTTATTGTAAAACCATTTTATGTATTTTTTTATTGGATAATTTATTTTAGAATATTTAAAATTATATTACGTATCTCATTTTAAAAAAAAATTATAAAAATAAATTGTATGGAGCAAAGCGTATCATTTTTTTAAAGTTCAGGGAGCAAAATGGTTTCTTGCATAGTTTAGGGACCAAAGTGGCTCGCGTGTACTACACGCACAATGAAGTTGTCTGGCCATGTGTGCTGAAGGATCAAAATATATTGATTTTTGCTACGTTAGGGAGAAAAATGGCGTCCCGAAAGGAAAGATAGCCAAATGCATGTTTGGCCTAAAGTTGAGGGATCAAAGTATGTATTAACCCGATTTAAGTTTGGTGTTGATAGTTTGATAGGTTGGGTTAGCTAGATTAAAGTATTGTTTATATATAACTTAAGTACAGTAATCATACTTTATAACTAACCTAAAAATACTTTAATCTACCTAATCCAACCCATCAAACTATCAATACCAAACTTGAATCTAATCATACTGATTTTAATGTAAAGAATTGACAAGCATTCCGCGCCCTCGCACGTAAGACACGTCTATGTATGTGGTTTATAGTTATACATGTTAGATTAGTCACTATTTGTATATATCAAATGTTAAATTGGTTACAATTGTATATTTTAAGTTTACAATTTATTAATATTATACTCCCTTCGTTTCATTTAGATAGCAAAACTTTCCTTTTTGGGCATTTCATTTAGATAGCAAAATTTCCCAAAATGGTAAGTTTTGAGTGTAGTGGGAAGTGGAAAAAGTCTAATTTGCGCTTGACATTGATAGATTGTTGAATTAAATAATGGGTAGTTTTTTAGGTGTTTAATTAAATAATGGATATTTTTTAAGTTAGTGGGGATGCTTTTTGAGTTAGTGAGGAACACAGAGTGACAGTGATGTGACATTTGTCTGAGTGTGTTTGACTTTTTCTGTAAGAATTGAATTTTGTGTTGTACTATAAAATACACTGATTTATAAAAACAGTGGGCAATTTAGGTGAATTGTGGCCAAGTTTGTCTGTCAAAAAGTGAATAACTGGCCACAAGTCATTAAACTTGGTAACAATTATAGCAAACAATGGTAAATAACTAGTCACAATTAATTAAACTTGCT
This sequence comes from Croton laevigatus, assembly GCA_949640765.1. Lineage (NCBI taxonomy): Eukaryota > Viridiplantae > Streptophyta > Magnoliopsida > Malpighiales > Euphorbiaceae > Croton > Croton laevigatus. The sequence continues at coordinate 6,286 of CATIWJ010030009.1, forward strand.
AACAACTATAGTAGACGGCAAGTGTTGTAAGTGGCCACAATTATTGAACTTGCTAACAACTATAGTAGAAGGCAAGTGTTATAAGTGGCCACAACTAATTAAACTTGCTAACAACTATAACAGAGAATGGTAAATGACTGACCACAACTAATTAAACTTGCTAACAACAATAGCAGACAGTGGTAAATAACTGACCACAACAAATTAAACTTACTAACAACTATAGGAGAAAGTGGTAAATAACTGGCCACAAGTTATTAAACTTGTTAATAACTATAGGAGACAGTGGTAAAGAACTGGCCACAACCGTTAACAGTTGTGGCCACCTTCATCAGTAGTTATCCACAAGTATAAGTAATTATAGGCAAGTGTTAATAAGTGTGGCCCTTTTATTGTTAAAAGTTGTTCACTAGTTACCCAAGAACTTGAGTATATAACTGGCCACAACCGTTAATAGTTGTGGCCACCTTCATCAGTAGTTGTCCACAAGTGCAAGTAGTTGTAGACAAGTATTAATAAGTGTGGCCCTTTTGTTGTTAAAAGTTGTTCATTAACTTTGGTACATAACTGGGCACAACCGTTAATAGTTGTGACCACCTTCATCAGTAGTTGTCCACAAGTGCAAGTAGTTGTGGGCAAGTGTTAATAAGTGTGGCTTTTTTGTTGTAAAAGTTGTTGACTTGTTACCAAAGTTGTCCACAAATTTGCTACAAAACTGCCCACAACTATTAAAAGTTGACCACAATTATTAATACTTGACATAGTAGTACACCTACAAATTTCTGAATATTTCAATTGATCATCACAGCATTTGATCATTTTTAATGAAATACTTGGTTATTTCATGAAAATAACAAGTTTAATAAAATTTTAGTACGTAATCACATGTTCATGCTTAAGGATTAATGAACTTGATTTAGTTCTACACATAATAATTCCTCAATATTTCAATTGATCATCCCAATATTTGATCATTTTCAATCAAATACTTGGTTATTTTATGAAAATAACAAGTTTAATCAAGTTTTAATATGTAATCGCATTTTCACGCTTAAGGATTAATGAACTTGATTTAGTTCTACACATAGTAATTCCTCAATATTTCAATTGATCATCCCAACATTTGATCATTTTCAATCGAATACTTGGTTATTTCATGAAAATAACAAGTTTAATCAAGTTTTAATATGTAATCGCATGTTCACGCTTAAGGATTAATGAACTTGATTTAGTTCTACACATAGTAATTCCTCAATATTTCAATTGATCATCCCAATATTTGATCATTTTCAATCAAATGCTTGGTTATTTTATGAAAATAACAAGTTTAATTAAGTTTTAATATGTAATCGCATGTCCACACTTAAGGATTAATGAACTTGATTTAGTTCTACATATAGTAATTCCTCAATATTTCAATTGATCATACCAACATTTGATCATTTTCAATCAAATACTTGGTTATTTCATGAAAATAACAAGTTTAATCAAGTTTTAATATGTAATGGCATGTTAACGCTTAAGGATTAATGAACTTTATTTACTACTACACATACTAAATTCTCAATGTTTCAATTGATCATCACAATATTTGATTATTTTTAATGAAATACTTGGTTAATTAATTAAAATAACAAGTTTCGTCAAGTGTTAATATGTATCATATGTTAATAATTTACGCTTAATGAACTTCATATACTAGTAAATCTGGCCACAACTGTGAAAGTTGTGGCCAAGTGTTTGCAAAACCTAGCCACAATTTTAAAAGTTGTGACCACAGTCATGGCGGGAATCAGGTTTCATTTTCAATTGCTTTCTTCCTTTCCCTTCATCCTTCCAGCCAGCTGTCTCACTTGTATTTCACTTCTTTTTTTTTTAATAGGAGGACAAATTAGATCATGACACCTCATTTCCTAAATTAACAACAATTAGAGGGAAGAATAGGAAGTAAAAATGTGGGAATAATAGCCCACAGCCCACATGGCAAGTTGAGAGAAAAAGTGGCATATACTAGTAAATCTGGCCACAACTGTGAAAGTTGTGGCCAAGTGTTTGCAAAACTTAGCCACAATTTTAAAAGTTGTGGCCACAGTCATGGCGGGAATCAGGTTTCATTTTCAATTGCCTTCTTCCTTTCCCTTCATCCTTCCTGCCAGCTGTCCCACTTGTATTTCACTTCTTTTTTTTTTAATAGGAGGACAAATTAGATCATGACACCTCATTTCTTAAATTAACAACAATTGGAGGGAAGAATAAGACGTAAAAATGTGGGAATAATAGCCCACAGCCCACGTGGCAAGTTGAGAGAAAAAGTGGGAAATATTGTTAAATTTTTTATTGAGTTAGTGGGTGTATTTTTTTAAGTATTTTATTGAGATAGTGAGTGTTGTCAAATAATGTTTTTTAGTGGAGTATTTTTTAATTGTATTGTAATGATTAGAAGAATAAGGGTATATTGGGATAAAAGTAGAGAAAATATGTTTTTCCTTAATCCACGTGTAAAAGAAATCTTTGCAATATAAATGAAACGGAGGGAGTATGTTTCAAGTATTAAACTGACCGCTCGTATGGTTAAGGTTCCACTCAAAAAATTCAAGTTCAAGCCATTAGTTTATATGTATAAACTTCTAATTTTGCATTGGAGATTAAATTTTTTAATTAAATGTCTACTAAAAAATATTTAGTCACAACATCCCTCACACTTTCTATTATATATCCAATTAACAGCATTGCATTATATCCTAAAGATCCTAATATCAATCGATTTTTGTTTGAATTCCTATGTTGAAAATCAAACAGTGTATGCAGTTCAAGTCTTTATGTGATAGAATTCAATGATTACAACTTAGATTAAGGATAATTAACTGCTAAGAGTATCTCTAATATAACACATTCTATTGGTTTATATGTCATATATAATAAAAGATGTGAAGGTGAATATTTATAAGTAGACATTCAATTTTAAAATTTTATCTCCAATGCAACATTTTTTATTTTATTTTTTGTTCTACTTTAGAATTATAATTTAATATGTGAACTAATCATAATCCACTACGAATCTATATGTTGCCTAGAAGACATTTGTAAAACATATCTGCATTTGGAGGGAAAATTCCTCTATATTTTTCTGATGTGGCAAGTAAATTAAAGCAATCCACCTTAACATTAACATTAACATTATATCTATGATTTTTTTTTTTTTAGAGATATTTATGGAAAAATTAACTTCACTTTTAGACATAGAAAACTTTATATTTAAGAAGAAAAAAAAAACAATAAGGTGTACAAAAAGAATTTAAATATTCATATTAATTGTTTACAAGTAATTATTTTAAAATCTATCACAGCCAAACTTCTCTTCACTAAAATCTGGATCCTATAAAATACAACAAATTGTGTTAGTTCACAATTTATAATAACTAAAAGATAATTATCCAATATTCATATTAAAAAATTCAAATTACTTATTAAAAAAAAAGAATAAAAATAATTTTTCATATTGAAATAGCATTTCAAGGAAAATATGAAATACAGGAAATCACAATATATGAACTGCACACATTTTTAAATTCAAAATTGGGCACGATAAAAAATATTAAAATGACCTAAATATCTCTAAAATAAATATTTTGAATACAAAACTAAGGATTAAATATAAATTATCTATAATTATACTCACTTCCTTGAGTTGGAAAGCGGAATTTACTTCCTATGTGAGAGGAAAGTTTAATTTTCTAATTCATGGGAACTTTTCCAAATAAACATTTAACTTTTTAGGAACTTAACTACTTTTCGGATTCCCTTGCTCACTTAACCCCGACTAAATGATACCTAAGTGAAAATATAGATTTGAAATGTGGTTCTTATAAAAGTCCATAAAAAGCTTTTTAAATAAGTAAAAAATAATTTTATTAATAAAAAAAAAACACTAGATAAAATGTCGAACTACAAAAATTTATGAAAAAATTATTTTAAGAAAGAGATAAGGATTGTGTTCCGCAACAGCTTTTGGAATAGTTTCTAGTTCTTGACTGATCAAAATACTAAAAGTTATTTTTTTGTACCATTCAGTGAAATAACTTTTAGCTGTTTAAGTAGTGTTTTATCAAAAACTAACTTTTATACTTTTAGCGTTTTGTAAACAGATAGTACAAATGCCTAACAACTATTCAAACAGCTAAATACTACTTCAGCGGTTAGTTTTGCATTGTATCCAAACAAAAGCACATACGCTAGTTTATAATATTTTGTTCATTTTTCGAGCTTAATCTGAACAAAAATTAAGTCATGAATAACTTATGAGTCAAGCCGCTTGTTTGCATCCTTTTGCTATAAAAAGGCGATTTTTAGTAAATAGCACGTAGAGAAGTTTTTTTTTTTCAAAAAATAGCACATATGATTGATATTTTAGGAGAAAATAGCATAATATGTTTCATATTTAGAAAAATAACACTTTTTATTTCTATGAAACAAATATAAGAAAATATGACAAAATAATATTTTCTCGTATTCTCTCATATTTTCTACATAGAAAAAAAAAGGTGCTATTTTACTAAATATGAAACATATTATCCTATTTTAAAACACCAAATATATAAGTTATTCAATTGAAATTAAATCATAAATTGTGCTATATTACTGCCACTAGTTATCAACCTAGGTTATTTGGACTATTTTGAAATTCTGCTTTTATCTATCTTTCTTTTTTTTTTCTTTAGTTACCCCCAAAAAGGTTTGAATCTGGAACCTCTGGTCTTTAGTGTTATTACCTCACCGCCAGGCCACCACCCTTGAGTTGCTTTTATCTATCTTTCAAGTCAGGCCAAATATCAAACACATCTAGATTCAGTTTGCAGTTCAACTAGAGCATGCCCAAATCCAACAACACTACCATGTTGGCATTTTCTACTTTAGTTTAGTTTGTTAAATACAGTATTTATTGTTGTTGTTATTATTATATGAGAAGATAAGCCAGTAGACAAGTTAGAAGAAGTATGCAAGAAATCAAGAGAAAAATCCAAACACGCATATATATATATATATATATATATATATATATATATATATATATATATATATATATATATATCGCCTATCACCTTGACCAAAAAGCCCACATTCGTAGAGAAAATGTAGTAAAATTCAAAACATGATTCAAAAGTTGGAGGCGGCTGTAATTATATCCTGAGTTCCTAACCATATCAATCTAGTTTTGTTTGAATTCGTTTATGTTGAAAATCAAACAGTGTAGTGTAATGCACTTCAAGTCTTTATGTGATAGAATTCAATGATTACGGAGTTAGATTAAGGATAACTAAGTGCTAATCCATCGTACCAAATTAGAAAGAATAATTGTTATATCGATCATATCAAAATTAGAAGTTTATACATATAAACCAAGGGCTTGAACTTGAATTTTCCGAGTGGAGCCTTAACTATTCGAGCGGCTCGGTTTAATACTTGAAATATATAATATTGATAAATTTTACACTTAAAATATATACAATAGTGACCAATTTAACACTTGATATATACAAACAGTTAATCTAACGTGTATAGCTATAAACCACATAGATGCGCCTTACGTGCGAGAGGGCGGAATGCTAATTTGTTTAGCATTTAATAATTTATGAAAACTATTTAATAATTTATGAAAACTAAGATAATTTTATGTAGCATAATATATAATTCTGAGTGATAACTATAGGAAAAATTTATTTTTAGATTAATTTTTTGTTAGGTCGAAGCATAAGAATTTTTTAATCATCCAACTTGAATTTTCCAGCCTTGAAATTGTAAATTATTAAACACGGTTTTGAAATTCTGCACCATGGAAATTTCTATAGAAAAAGTATACATATATGCATTTTGTGTCTATTGTTACATCTTTGACGATTGCTATTATTATTTATATCTATAATAATATGTAAAGAAACAAAAGTGAAGAGACTCCAAACGAATTAGACAACTTAGAA
>CATIWJ010030021.1:0-20279 GCA_949640765.1 Croton laevigatus
CACTACTAATTCTTGAATAATAAAATTATGTACCACCTCAGTAAAAAAAAAAAGCACAGGAAATCAAGAATTGGAACTTTTTAGTAACGCAAACGCAAAGTAAAAAAAAAATTGAATACAAATTTTATGAATAGTGATTCATTTCTTTTCACATATTCAAACTAGAATATAAATTACTGAGTGGCTTTTTTTTCTAAATTTTCACATGTTGTTATAGGATATAACTGTATTTAAAATCGTTCAATAATTTTAAAATAATTCGAATCAAGACATAACATAAATTATTAAAATAAGTGCCTCAGTCCCTTAAGTATTGGAAAAAAAAAAAATTGGGAAAAGAAGAAGAAGAAGAGAGAAAGAAACTCATAGTCAATGGCAGCATTTAAGTGTAAAAGTTTGATAGACTTTCTTTTAATCTATTAAGGTATAAAAAAAAATTAGATGAAAAAAGAAAATAAAATAAATTTCCCATTTTTGACCACAAACCAACCTGGAATGGTTAAAAAAAGGGCACAGATTCTACTCTACCCATCATCAAGGTTTATTTTAAAAATGCTCGTGCTTTAAGTTTCATGTGTGTCAGACCATAAAACCAAGACAATAGAATCTCTCTTAGAAAAGAGAGAGACAAAGAAAGAAAGAAAGAGAGTATATATTTATAAAATGGAAATGGGAAGCTAGTAAACAAATAATCAGTTCTGGTTTTTCCTTGTAAGGGCCTTCTGTTTTGTATGGATATGAAGATTGATTCATTTCCATGGACAAAACTGAAGAATGAACCATATTGTATTCTTCACACAACAGGACAACACCAATGCATACAAACACAACAAGTTGTTGCAACAAAACGAACAGCACATAAGAAACAACAGCAATATTCCTCACAAATGGCTGCTTCTGCTGCTTCTATTTTTCATAACAATTACTCTTTCACATTTTCAAATTTTGTTGTTTTCCTTCTTCTTTTTTTTACTTCCTCTATTACTTTTGTCTCGTCTTTACAAGATTCCGGTCACCGGTTACCGGCCAACCAAACTTTCAGGCCAACAAATGAGATTTTGAAACTAAAAAGAGTCAATGCTTATCTTAGGAAGATCAACAAGCCCGCAGTAAAGACAATTCAGGTGCTTCTTTATTTGTTTGTTTACTATATTTTTTTTTTCTTGTTTTTCTTCCATTTTTATAGGTTTTAGTGATCTGGGTTCTTGTTTTTTTTTGGTTGCAGAGCCCTGATGGTGATGTAATAGATTGTGTTTTATCTCATCTTCAACCAGCATTTGACCATCCAATGCTTAAAGGACAAAAACCATTGGTAAATTTTTCTGTTTTGTTTCTATTCCAAATGTATGCATAGAAACAATCTTTCTTTGGTTGATTATTTGGACCATATTATTACAGGATCCTCCAGAAAAGCCAAAAGGCAATGACACTACAGGGACAACGACTGAGAGCTATCAGCTATGGGCAGATTCAGGTGAATCATGCCAAGAAGGAACCGTTCCAATACGAAGAACTACACAACAGGATGTTCTAAGAGCAAGTAAATTTAGAAGATTTGGCACAAAATTAAGAAGACATGTAAGAAGAGACTCAACAGGCACTGGCCATGAGGTTAGTTCTTTTTTCCCTCTTTTGGGTTATAGAATTATAGTTCATTCCATTCAGCAATTCCTCGAATTCTAGCCTAAAATGGCCGTTTTCATGAGAAAGGAAAATTTTCATTTTATTGGAAAAATTAATAATTCAGTATGAACTGCTGAACAAGAAATAAGAGAGGAAAAAAAGAGAAAAAACAGGCAATGGGCAGATATAATTGTTAAAAAATCAGTTCTTTTGACAGAGTACTCTGGCAAATGTCATAAGCATTTATTTACTGCAGGGAGAGGAGAAAAAATACACCGAGTGATAGTGAAAGAGGAGAGAGACATTGAGAAATACACATACATCTGTTCTGTTCATAATCATATACCTAATTTATTTTTGATATTTTGTTATAATATCACAGCATGCAGTTGTGTTTGTTAATGGAGATCAATACTATGGAGCAAAGGCCAATATAAACGTGTGGGCTCCTCGTGTTACTGATCAATATGAATTCAGCTTATCACAAATTTGGGTCATTTCTGGTTCTTTTGGACATGATTTAAATACCATTGAAGCTGGTTGGCAGGCAAGACTCCAGTTTTCTTGAACCAAAAACTATTGATATTCAAATTTCAAAATGAAGTTAAGCAGTAGTACATATCAATAATAATAGACATGTTCGTTAATTTATTTCTTTCCATGAACAGGTTAGCCCTGAGTTATATGGAGATAATTATCCTAGATTCTTCACTTATTGGACAGTGAGTTCTGTTTTAAATTTCTTCTAATCCTTGCAAAAGTTTAAAGACAACTGTAGCTAATTATTTTAGAAATTTGCAGACTGATGCATATCAAGCTACTGGGTGCTACAACTTGTTGTGTTCTGGATTTGTTCAAACTAATAACAAGATTGCGATTGGTGCTGCGATATCTCCAAGGTCTAATTACAGGGGCAGACAATTTGATATTGGTCTAATGGTTTGGAAGGTAACTCTCTTTATAATTCCCTTTTTCCCTTTTTTTGGTCATTAACCAGTAAACTGGCAAAGAATGTTTTTGTCTTAAGACTTCTAAAGTAGTTATAACAGTTTCTTGTGCAATCAATCTCAATAGTTTCCTTCTAAGAAAAGAAAAGCTTGGACAGGCAAAACATCACTATCCTATCCTATGCTGTTGTTATCAGTTGATTATGTTATGGAACAGTGCATATGATTAATAAATTTCTCAAAAACAACTTTTTCTTGGTTCTTTTCCCTAATCACACTATTTTAAAAATGCAAGATTCTCTTTTTTTTTTGTCAAAGGGTTCCTTGGTGTTGTCAACTTATCTTAGATGTATTTCTTATTAAAGTTAGTTCTTTATTAGTTTGACTCCAACTGGCTCTGGGGTCTGGGGTCTTAGAAGGGTAGAGAAGCATTTCTCATTTTTACTTCCTTTTTTCACCTAGAATTTGCATAGTATTAGAAACAGAATCTGAGGTAACAGGTCAATAATTTTTCACCCCCAAATGGTACTAAATGCAAATATATTGAAAATTCATGTAGGACCCAAAACATGGAAACTGGTGGCTGGAATTTGGGTCAGGACTACTGGTGGGATACTGGCCAGCTTTTTTGTTCAGTCATTTAAGAAGCCATGCAAGCATGGTTCAGTTTGGAGGAGAAATTGTGAACTCTAGATCTGCAGGGTACCACACCTCTACACAAATGGGCAGTGGTCATTTTGCAGAAGAAGGATTTGGAAAAGCATCTTACTTTAGGAATTTACAAGTTGTGGATTGGGATAATAGTTTGTTACCCTTAACAAATATTCACCTTTTAGCTGATCATCCTAATTGTTATGATATAAGGCAAGGTAAAAACAATGTTTGGGGTACTTATTTTTATTATGGTGGCCCTGGAAGAAATGTAAGGTGTCCATGAAGATATATTAATTTGGTATAGAGAGAGTTGATTTTTGTGCATTTTTTGTTTATTCTTTTTGAGCTATTAGTTTTGGTTTTCATCCAATGCCTTAGTATGGCTTGGGCTATTTGTACATTTTTTTTTTGTTTGAATATAAATATATTGACTTTTTTGTCCTTCTCTTTTTCCCCTAATTACCCACTTCTGGATTATGTAAATTAGGGGAAATACAAGTCTGTTAACAACAATGAATTGTGTGTTTTTTTGTCTTTCTTCTTATCTTTAGTGACCTTTCAAATTGTTTAGTGAGAGAGACAAATCACCTTTAAGAAACTACTTTGTTTTGTAAGAGGAGCTGACCCACTAACTCTGCTTTTGTATATGTAATTTAAAAAACCCATACACACCAACTGAATATATATTTTTTTAATTTATTAGAAGCACACATCCTTTCTATATGGCAAATGCATGTGGGAAGCATCAAGATATATAAATTTTTTAATCTTGTATTGGCAAACTTACCCAATTGAACCTTCTCTTCAATAGTAAACTGTGCCAACCCTGTTCTTGAAAAATAAAATAAAGTACAGTAACATATCTCAGTGGCCACCATTATAATTTTGTATTAAAATAGTCAAACATACCCGCTAATCTAGGAATATTTTAATTAACTAACTGCATCAAGCTTCTTCTCCAACCAAGACTTGTCCTTTTCACATTCAAGTTCAACTTTTATACTTAAAAAAACTAAATAGTTAGATACTAAACATCATAATTAATTAACTTAATTTTCCTTATAAAACCATGGTACATTTATAATAAACAGGTGTTGTCTAAAAAATCATATGATGTCACCAACTAAACTACACTACCTTATCTGTCTTGGGCAGTTGGCAGATCCCCTTCTTGTTCATCTACAGATAAAGAAATGGCTGGCAAATTTGAAGTAACAGTAAAAATATATATACCGTAATAACATTCTAACGTAAGTTATTGGTAATTGCAGAAGAATTTTGCAGCACAGTGATGATGGAAAGAATGTTAGATTATTATTAGGATTGGGGTGTCAGTGCTGAATGCTGAGGAGTTGGACTGGAAAGGCATGAAAAAGATACTTTAATTTGAGCATGAAAAGCAAAGAAACAATCGCCTTTAAGGAACCATTTCAGAGTAAAGCAAAAGTTACAAAAAATAAGAGAATATTGCATATTATTATTGATCTTCCATTACAACAAAAATTGTGCCATCCAAAATAAAGAGAAATGTTTTCTTCTTTTACTTTATCCTTTTCAGACTGACTACCAGAAGAATAGAAATAATGAAAACATGAAACCCAATTGTGTACATTTTTTTTTTACACCATTTGAATCTCACATTTTTTTATGTTTGTATTCTAGTTCTAGTTAATTGCTACTTGATGCAAATGTATGGTCTAGATTCTAGAGCAGCAAGATCAGAAAAGGTACACCAGTTTAAGTCTATAGTGGCAAATTGTGCTGCCCTAAATAGTACCTGGAAAAGAGGGGGGCCTGGGATACCGATCCAGCAAATGCAGGCACCAAAATCTTTTGCTTAAATGGAAGTATTATGCTCAAAATATCTACACACTGGACTTTTAATGCTGTCCTAATAACATACCAGCTTCATCTAAAGTTGTTGCTTGCTAAAGAACTACTACCAATCAATAATAATACTCAATGCAATTTGTTAATGATGTCATGCTTAGCTTTCTAATCCTTACCTTATATATTTGATAATTTGGTTGAGCAACCACCTTATGGCAACAAATATATGAATACAATAACAAAATAAATATTACTTGCATGATAAATATCACACAAGCCCTTTTTGGTCATTTTAACAATTTTTACTTCTTATAAGCCATTTATTAGCAACTCAGATAAATTACTTATCAGTTGTTTATTAGTTAGCTTAGATAAACATGTCACAAATTATATTTAAGGAGCTTATACTCCATATGCGGATTATAAGCAATAAAAATGGTTAAAATGATATATGACAGAGTGAACAAAAAAAGACAGACAGTTTTGTGCCTGAAATGAAAAGTCGAAAGGCCCTACTGCCCCTGCGTTTGTACCCTCATCTAGCTGTAAAAATGTAACATCATAATAATAAAATTACAGCATTAAATCTTGATGGGTCACTAGATAGATGTTTTCATCCAATAAAGTATTTCCAAGTTTTGCTATAACATAGTCTATAAACTTCACAAACTCTTCAAAATTACAGATTGAAGAACTATACTCTAAAATATCCACAACCAAAGCATTCTTTGTATCAGAATTCCAATCCTGTTCATGTAACATATCATATGTTCTGCCCAAGCATAAACAGAGTTTCTGAAACTCAGGATCACTTAAAGTTTCCTTCAAATCCAAGAAGAAGCCTCCATTTCCAGCCACTCCTTCACTGGATTTCATTTTAACAGCGATTTCCCGTATGCAAGTTAAATTGAAAGCTAAATGTCGAATTACTTCTGATGATGATCTATAGAGTATTTTATCTTCTCTGTGTTGATGACAGAAGAGTTGAATAGCATTGGCCAAGAAGAACCGTGCCAGGAAGATGAAGAAATCTACAAAGTTCATGCCTGTTAAAAAACATTAATAAGTGATGGCATTTGGCATTTGGTACTAGGCAAAGGTTTTGTATTATTTCATATGCATCATATTTAAAGGCAAGTTTAAACTATTTCGTCCACTATCCAACAGTTCACCTGTGTTAGCTGCGAGATTGCGCTGGCAGACGCCTTCAAAATCATCACAGATATCCCTGATGTCCTCTATGTACTCTTTTGCTTCCTTGTAGTCTCTCTGTAGCAAATCCCACTGAACAACCAGAAATTAGCGACAAGTACTTGGCTTATTCAGATATATCATATACGACTTTCCATAATGGATTAATAAACTTTACTTACCACCCAACAAAGATTATAAGAATTGAACCAATTATGGTTTATTGATATTGTATCTTCCTGAAAAAGTTACAGGCACTGTCAAAGAAAAATTAACTAGATTCCCAAGTGAAAATGCTGTCAGAAAAATACTGCTAAATGAGCGTCCATGGCCTCAAATCTGTTTCTATATATAAATTAATGTGAATTCTTCCAAAGTGAAACAATTATTGAGCATACATAATGTCATTTTTGTGTATGCACAATAAAAAATGTGGTATGAAAAGAAAAGTGAAAGATACCAGATTATGAACTTGATGATACCAGCCGCTAGGCACAAAAATAATTTCATTGCGATCTTGAATGCACTCTAACCAGATAGTCTAGAATCACAACAAGCAACACAAACACAGGAACACACTTAGAATAGAATTGAAAACAGAAACTATAACGATATAGACCAGTATCTACCTCTTTAAAACCTGGAAACATCATTTCACTAACATCATCAAATATGTTATAAACTGTGCTCTTCAAGTTCCTGGATCAAGATGAAGATGAAAGTTCAAAATTGATGGAGCCATTCTTGTTAATGTTGACACAGAAATATTGATATAAATTGATGGCAATTGGATAAGATTGCTGGTTATATCCAAAGCAAATATTGAATCAAAGACAAGATGATGCCATTGTTGCCAGTTTAATTGCAAAGGAAATTTCAGCAAGGTCATTGTTATAATTGAGTTTTAGATAAATCAGCCAATGAGTGAAACAAAATGCACTGTATAAGAATGGAACAGTTGATGTTTGTATGTTTCAATTTCTTTGATAGTTGTGAAAAAAAAAATTCCTGTTTGGGGAAATTATTATGAGATGAGGGCCTTACTTCCTTGTTTTGGTCGGTATACATCATCTAGAGAAAGCAATTATTTGTACATACCTGTCATACACAAGATGAGATTGAGAAGGAGACAGAAAAAGCCATTTCTTCTTCCCACAAACATTTGAAGACCAACTGTATGATCTGAAAACATCAGCATGAAGAGGAGTCCAAGATCCTGCCCAAAAAAATCAAAAGTTGTACGCACTTTCTTCAGGATGAAATTTAACTGGAAAACAACCAGACATATGAACAGGAAATAAACTTCACAATAAAATAGCTCTTATCACAATCAACGAGCAAAATAAGCAGTTCTAACATCTATATTCACCTTTTGCTCCCATATAAACAAAACGATAGTCGGAGCAGCAAACTTCATTGTTCTCTCGATAAGTGTCTGGATCAGTATGCATGCGATGGTGGTCAAGATATAGGTTGAGCCAATCATCACAAAAAAGTATCGGGGTTCTGTATGCCACATATTCAGGGTATTCCTGAGAATTAAGATAACAGAATATGAGAAAACAAGATAGACAGACAGACAATCAGTTCTCAACTTATGCACCTAAGTGCTCCAATTCATGCAATTCAACACATTGGTTGTACAATGGAATAAGTCCTAATCCTAAAATTCAACACTCTTAGAGAGCAGCATGGAACCCCAAAGGAAAAATTCAATTGCATTAGGGGTTTCGTAAAACCACTCCCTTCAAATCTAATACTAAGAGTTCACCACAGAGGGATTCCCCAAATCAAATAAATTTCATTTTCATGATGCAGCAGGAAATTTTAGCATGAGAAAAAATTAATAAGTGGTTTTTCTATGACATTGCAATATGATTTCTAAATTTCTTTGTGCCCAATCTTTTATTTGTAATACTGATTGTCTGTCACTTGTATAAAAAACTACAATTTATTCTTTCTTACCAGTTTGCTCTTCTCTTTTGCAAAATTTGCTAATTACAAATTCGATCAGTACGAGAACAGAAAATGAGGAGGCTCAACGATGAACTAGAAAGAATGTTCATTATCAAAATGAGATAGTTACCAATTTGATAGATGCCAAAATGCCTGCTCCTTAGAACAACGTTAGTTGTCCATGCATGTAAGATGACAGGAGAGTTCTTCTCAAGTATCAACCTGGCAACAAAATATTTTTTTATCTTCTAAAAGCTTCCTTAGATTCTTATTAACTAATGTAACATCCACAAACAGATATTGTTAAATCCCCATTTTGCAGCAGAACAAATTAAGCACCAACTCAACAATAAAGCTCTTAATTCCTCATTAAAACTATGCTCAGGATGATTAAAAACAAATCCCCAAGCTAAGCATGTGATTATATATTTTACCATTCAAAGCATCATGAACAAAGAGTGAACTTTCCAAAGAGTTACTTAATTTCAGTAAAGTGATGTAGCAGACATTTGAAGCCATATGACGATTAAAACTATGGCAAAATCAAAGACTGAACTCGCAAATGCAAGTAAATTTCAAATATTGTACCTTTACAAGGTGCCAGTCCTTCAAATAAAGCAGGGGTTTTTCATTGCCCACATGATGTGATGCATTGCCCTCAACCCAGCAATCAATAAACTCTGAAACAGTCATTTCTACTCTTTTCTGATCCGTAAATTCTCTAGTTCCACAATCTGCAACCTTGAAAAGCAGGAAACCATAAAATAAAGAAAGAAATTTAAAAGAAAAACAAATCAAAATCATAGAGGCATTGTGATTAAGTGATAATAAGGGGAAGATTGGGTGACCAAATGGATACCTGAACTTTAGATTTTCCAAAAAGGGTAGAAAAAGTTTGAAGATTCGGGAAGCCATCAGCAGTGACCCAATCTTTGCAAGCTCTCCAGTCGTCCATGAGACCAGTTAACACCACTGGTTGGTTCTTCGCTAAATATCTCTCAACGAACTCGTTATAGCTCAATTCTTTACCATTCACCTTCTCTATTTTCCCTCCAATCTCTATACCCATCTCTATCTCGTCGCCCTCAAGAACTCACAGACAGAAATCAAAACACCAGGCTTGATCCAAATTCTTGAGCAACTGAGTTTGCAACATAAGATGTTGGCATACGACATGCCGTTGCACAGATAAAAATCTCGACCACCTAAACGAACCAAGCCGCGGCTTGCAATATAAAAGAGCTGGTTAGTTCGGGAGCGACATCGTTTTCGTTGATTCTTCCAATCTAATCTAATCTAATCAAACCAAGTTGGACCAACCAACCGACTTCAAACGGCATCGTTTAAAATAAATATTTTCGATATTTTCCAACTGTTCATGTACCGTACCGAGCGACCCGGCCTAGAGTGACGGATCGGGTGTACCGTATAGGGTTTGCAGGAGGTGATGCGTAAACGTGGCGAGTTATGATTAGAAGAGATGTTAGCTGGGAAAATTTGATTGGAGAGAAACGCGCGTGATGGTAACTGGCGGTAGGCAGTTTCCAGTAATAGATACCAATCCTGTACTGACTCGAAGTCCAAGTCCTCTTTATAATCCTAATTCCAAAATTTTCAAAAATCCCGATCGTCTCTTGTTTTATGTTTCCTTCCTATAAAAGCTCATACCTACCTAGATTTATCAGAGTAAAACTTTTCTTAAAGACTTGCTACGAACAGCTTATTTAGAAAGACACAATCTGTAGTTAACAATGGCGGATCAAAGCTCAAGTCAGCCCTCCTCTTCCTCTGACCCGTACGTTGCGTCTCAATTTTTCCCCTTTTTTTTTATTTTTTATGAATTTCTTTTGATGTTTATTTGTGCCTTAGTTTGATTTTGTGAGTGAAGCAAAGAGTAATTTTTTTTTTGTTATTTGTTTAGAAAGCCAAAGCCATGAGCTTTTTGGTGTCAATTGGAAAATTGTTTTCTGTTTTGATGGGTTCCTGTGATTTTTTATATATGATTCGTCACATGAAAATGTAATGTAGCGTTTGTTTTTGTGTTTTTACAAATTAATAAACAACAGAAAAGGTGGAAAGAGAGATTTTTCTACTGCAATTTTGGAGAGAAAGAAGTCTCCCAATCGTCTTGTTGTTGATGAGGCCATTAATGATGATAATTCTGTGGTTTCTATGCATCCTGATACTATGGAAAAGCTTCAATTTTTCAGGGGTGATACGGTGCTAATTAAGGTAACTGAAGTTTTCCACTCTGACTAACATTGTTTTGCTCGTTTTACTCTTTAAGAAGTTTGATTCTGAAATTTTCTTACCCCCAAAACTAAATTGTACAGGGGAAGAAAAGAAAAGATACGGTGTGCATTATTCTCGCTGATGAACAATGTGAGGAACCCAAAATCAGAATGAACAAAGTTGTCAGATCGAATCTTAGAGTACGTCTTGGAGATGTGGTTTCTGTCCATCAATGTCCTGATGTTAAGTATGGGAAGAGAGTTCACATTCTTCCAATTGATGACACTATTGAAGGTGTTACTGGCAATCTGTTCGATGCATTTTTGAAGCGTAAGTTTCTGGTTTTTTATTTTACATAGCGATTCCTTTTTGTATTTTGCAGTTGAATACATAATTCTTATCTTCTCTGTGAATGATTTTTTTTTTTGGGTTCAACAGCATATTTCTTGGAATCCTACCGGCCTGTGAGGAAGGGTGACCTTTTCTTGGTCAGGGGTGGTATGCGTAGTGTTGAATTTAAAGTGATTGAGACGGACCCTGGTGAATATTGTGTTGTTGCACCGGACACTGAGATATTCTGTGAAGGAGAGCCTATCAAGCGTGAGGATGAGGAGAGATTGAATGAGGTGGGATATGATGATGTTGGTGGTGTTAGGAAGCAAATGGCTCAGATTCGTGAGCTAGTAGAACTTCCTCTTAGACACCCACAGCTTTTCAAATCAATTGGTGTGAAGCCTCCCAAAGGTATTTTGCTCTATGGCCCACCTGGGTCTGGAAAAACACTGATTGCAAAAGCAGTTGCTAATGAGACTGGTGCATTCTTCTTTTTGATTAATGGCCCTGAAATTATGTCAAAGTTGGCTGGTGAGAGTGAGAGCAACTTGAGGAAGGCGTTTGAAGAAGCTGAAAAGAATGCTCCATCTATAATCTTCATTGATGAGATTGATTCTATTGCTCCAAAGAGGGAAAAGACTCATGGTGAGGTGGAGAGGCGCATTGTATCCCAACTTCTGACATTAATGGATGGCCTTAAGAGCAGGGCACATGTTATTGTTATGGGAGCTACCAATAGGCCCAACAGTATTGATCCAGCTCTGAGGAGGTTTGGTAGATTCGATAGAGAGATCGACATTGGCGTGCCAGATGAAGTTGGGCGTTTGGAGGTCCTCAGAATCCATACCAAAAACATGAAACTCGCTGAAGATGTGAGTGACTGGATAAATACACTCTTCTCACGTACTGTATGTTGCTCTAAAATTTAACTGTAAACTAACGTTCAACTGATAATTTTTTTTCAGGTTGATCTTGAAAGAGTTTCCAAAGATACCCATGGTTATGTTGGTGCTGATCTTGCTGCCCTTTGCACAGAGGCAGCTCTTCAGTGCATTAGAGAGAAAATGGATGTCATCGACTTGGAAGATGAAACAATTGATGCTGAGGTGTTAAACTCAATGGCTGTGACCAATGAACACTTCCAGACTGCTTTGGGATCTTCAAATCCATCAGCTTTACGTGAAACAGTTAGTAGAATTAGAGATATAAAGCATGATTTATTTATATATGGTTATTGGAAACTATTGTATTTCCTGGAAATAGTATGTTGTGTGTGTGTGTGTGTGCACTCGTGCATTCCTGTTTCACAGTGTTCTATTTCCTCTGAGACTAATGATTCATGTTTTTCTTTGTAGGTTGTGGAGGTTCCTAACGTCTCATGGGAAGACATTGGTGGATTGGAAAATGTTAAAAGAGAACTTCAAGAGGTTTGCGATTTATTGATTTTCACTTCTGAAATATATTTTAAATGGACTTTGTTCCACTTTTCTTTTCTTCCATTCTTAGGATGAAATCATGTGCTAATATGTTTATGTCACTATTGGCAGACTGTGCAATATCCAGTGGAACATCCTGAGAAGTTTGAGAAATTTGGCATGTCACCTTCAAAAGGTGTTCTCTTTTATGGACCTCCTGGCTGTGGCAAAACCTTACTTGCAAAAGCAATTGCTAATGAATGCCAAGCCAACTTCATAAGTGTTAAAGGACCTGAACTTTTGACTATGTGGTTTGGAGAAAGTGAAGCAAATGTCCGAGAAATATTCGATAAAGCACGGCAATCTGCTCCATGCGTACTTTTCTTTGATGAACTTGATTCCATTGCAACTCAGGTATTCATGCTTGCCTTTAACAGATGGTGTCCTTGCAGTTCCATTGTAATCTATTACCTTCCATTTAAATATTCAATTTTCAATTTGTATCTATTTGCTTCCAGCGTGGCGGCTCTGTTGGAGATGCTGGAGGTGCTGCAGATAGAGTCTTGAATCAACTTCTGACAGAAATGGATGGAATGACGGCTAAGAAAACTGTCTTTATCATTGGGGCAACTAACAGACCAGATATTATTGACTCAGCATTGCTTAGGCCTGGGCGTTTAGACCAATTGATTTACATTCCTCTACCTGATGAAGCCTCCCGCCTTCAGATATTTAAAGCCTGTTTGCGCAAATCACCTGTTTCTCGTGATGTTGATCTATCTGCCCTTGCACGATATACGCATGGTTTCAGTGGTGCAGATATTACTGAAATTTGCCAGCGTGCTTGCAAATATGCGATTAGAGAAAATATTGAGAAGGTAATTGAATTTTTACTGGAAGTACTTTCTTTATTATTATCGTTTGCCTTTTCTTAACGGTTTGAAAATAACAGGATATTGAAAGAGAGAAAAGAAAGCAAGAGAACCCTGAGGCAATGGAAGAAGATGATGTTGATGAAGTCCCTGAGATAAAAGCAGCTCACTTTGAGGAATCAATGAAATATGCCCGCCGAAGTGTGAGTGATGCTGACATCAGGAAGTATCAGCTCTTTGCTCAAACCCTGCAACAATCTCGTGGGTTCGGAACTGAGTTCCGGTTTTCAGATCGTTCAGAGAATGCTGCTGGTGCTGGTGGAGGAGCTTCAGATCCATTTGCTTCAGCAACAACTGCAGGAGATGATGACGATCTCTATAACTAAGCCTCTTATGTCTAAAAATTTAATCTATGAGTTGTGCTAAATGAAAGGATATGGATTGAAGGGATACATAAACAATGTCCCCTTCTAGTTTTAATTATTTGATCTCAAGTCTTTTCCTGACAGCATGCAAATCCAGAGATGTAGTTACGTCTAATTTTAGTACAATGTGCGAATTGCCTGACCACAATTAATCAGATTCTCTCCAGTCTCCACCCCAACTTTTTAAACAAACGTACAATTTAAGAAGTTATTAAAAAATTATTTTAAATTGAAGATTAAAAAAATTTGATTTATGTTAATTATTTTTAAATTGTTGAATGTAAAAAAGAAGTTTATAAAGTTAAAATACAAATTATTTATAAGTTGTAAAAATTTTTAGTTGGATAATAAAAATTAAAAGTAATATTACCAATAAAATTTTATATATAATATGGCTTAAAAATTTATTTGTATTTAAACAAAAAATTATAAATATAAATAACCCTTAAAGGGACATAATTTGTGTGATATGGATCATATTTTTTAAATTTGAAATAAAATTATTATTATCAAATAAATATTATCTTATATAATATGATTTGTTTCGAAACCCATAATATGAAATAAAAAGTATTTTGAATAGAAATTAATTTGAATTTTAGTTAAAATATAAATATAAATTAAAATAGTGTATATAACACAGCATAATTATAGTTTATTAATATTCATTATTTTATTATAATTTAATAATTAAGATAAATTGATTAATTAATAATTTTACAGTGACTTTATTGAAAGTTTTTTATATGTGATTGAAAATGTTTTAATTTTTGATGGATAACATAATATATTTTAAATTGATGAAATATTAAATGACTATCAATATAATCAATAACTTTCATAGTATATTTTGACAATCAACTATTTCCAAACAGAATTTCCGTTCCCGAAACCTAAAATTGGCAAATTTTTTGATATGTTGTGATAAAATATGGCTCGAAAATATGAGATTTTTTTTAGAAGTCCGTTCGGTATAGGAAGCTTTATCTCGATTATTTTGAACTCAAATCTAGGTCGTGCACCTGATAATAATGAGTGAGTCTCTGGTGAAAATAGCTGCATACGGTAGATATCGATTTTAAGTGAATTCAAACCGCTTACCAATCAACCCCGATGATCAAAGATGTGAAGTTTAGTAGGTGTAGTTTGTGTAAGTATCCATGTGCATCATGTGATAGTCACCGCATAAGGACAACAATACATCAATAGTCTTGTCCTTCTTCAGCTAATTTTTTTATTCTTAACATATTTTACTTAGTAGTTTGGTAAATAATTACTCATTAAATTAAACTATTTCCCTTTTATATGTAATTATATTTTTATAAGAATATAATAATTTTTCTAAATTAAATATTTATTTCTAAAAAATTATTAATTATATTATATTGAAAGCAATTGGATATTTAAGTTCCACTACAACTCATTCTCATACTATAATTAGGGGTGAGCATTATTCGGTAATTATCGAATATCAAAAAATTTTATTGTAATAATTCAGTTTTGGTTGCTGAATATTATTACCGTTTGTAAAATTCGGTAATTGGTAAATCAATGTTCAGTAAATTAGTGTTCGGTTATAGAATATTATTACCAAATAGTATTATTTGAATTGTTCTTTTCTTTCAAGATAAGTGAATTGATGATATTTAAAGCACTTATCTCATAATATATATATATATATATATTATGAAAAAATATTTATGACTCTGCACCTTAAAAATAATATGGCCCCATTTTAGTATCTTTGTTGATTGACACTGAAATAAGGAGAATTTAGTAGCTTGTTTTATTGGTAGTCTAATAATCACCATCCCATAATTCTACTTTGTTGCCTCTCTCCTTCACATGGTAGGGTACTGGATTGATTGATGCTTTGCAACTCTTACCTAAATCCCTTCTTACCTGTTTACAATTTAATTACTCGTAATTGATGGTATATAGTTTAATTTTACTTGCTGGGGAGTTCCTGTCAAATCACAAATGAGATGAATCAAATGCTTATGATAAATGTGACGGTGAAAGAGATACAACAAATGGTGTTCTCCATTAATCTTTCGAAAGCACCGGGGGAGGATGTAGTCACCGATTTTTTCCTTTAAACTAACTGGCAGGTAATTAAAAAAGACATAATTGAGGCAGTCATAGAATTCATTTCTACTAGTGCTATGTTAAAAAACTTGAATTAAAAAATATTGTCATTATGTGTTCAAATGATGAATGAATTGAGGTTAATTGGGCTGTGCAATATCAATTACAAAGTTATTTATAAGATTTTAATTGCTCAGTTACAACGAATTATCAATTATCAATGTAGTTATTTTAGAAAATCAAAGTGGTTTTATTAGAAGCATAACATTTTGATTGCACATGAGATTGTCCACCACTTGCTTTATAGAAGGGCAGGAATGAAATATGATTTTGCTCTAAAATTGAGTTTTAATGGAATTTGGGTGAAATGGATAATGGCATGTGTTTGCTCGGTCACTTATTCGATCAAGATTAATGGTGAGAGCCATAGTTTTATAGTTCCCTCTAAGGGAATAAGGCAAGGAGATCCGATTTTGCCACTTTTATTGATATTGTCCTAAGAATCTCACATTTGATGTTTGCGGATGATTCATTAATCTTTAGTACTGTGGATTACTAGAAGTTTACTTATTTGTAGGAGGTGCTTGATATATATATATATATATATATATATTAAAAGTGGGTAAACTATCAATCTTGATAAGTCACCCATTATTTTTTCAAAAAATACTCCCGAACAAGAGTTGAAAATTCTTGCCCAACTTTTGGGAATAGCTAATATGGATATTCTAGACAAATACTTGGGGCTTCAAGCGATTGTTAAAATGTCCAAGAAAGAGCTAATGTAACAATTTCAGCACGAATTTTAAAAAATGTAATAATTTCAGCATATTTTCAAGGGAAATTTACAATTACCTCCCCATGTTTTACCTAAAACTACATTTTTCTCCCTGCTGTTTTTGAAATGGATAAAAATCTCCCTATTTTATTATTCCGTTAACATTTTTCTCATCCTGGCTATTTTTTCTGTTAAGATAACAGTTAAAGGATTAAAATGTAATTTTTATGGTCTATTTTGTAAAAAATCAAGAGTTGAGGGACTGTTTTGTTATTTTGATCCTCTTCAACGTTGAACAGTCGGCTGTCTTCTTTCTTTCCGGCCACCAAATGGAGCTTCGCTGGCCATTATAACCAATACCTTCTCTCTTTCCTTTCCAGTCACCAGCACCACCTTTTCTTCTTCCTTTCTAGCCCACCTTATTAGAAACCATTAAACCTCAAATCAAAGCTTCTCAGTGGTCGATTCTAATGAGAAGCTTTGGGTTTTGATTTTGAAACGAAGAATAAATAGATCGTGTGAAGATTTGGGTTTTGATTTGAAACGAAAACAGACAGATCGAGAGAAGATTTGAGCTAGGTAGATTTGAAAAGATAGATCAAGAGAAGATCAAGAGAAACCATTAAACCATTAAATCTCAACGCGATTCAGAGAAGATTTTAAAAACAATCAGAAATCATAATAGTCATTCTCTCAATCAATACAATTTACTATCACATTAAAAACTTAAATTAGAAAAAACAACAAACAAAGAACAGAACAAAAGAACGATTGGCTTCGATGGATCAAATCGTTCAGATCGTTATAATGCTGCGGAGGAGCACTCTCTTCATAGCTCAAAACCCATCGCCGCCGTCCCGCAAACCTGATCCCATTATTATCTGATGCATCTTCTCCATTCGTCGTCTTGCAGATCGCCTTTCGCTTCTCTCTTTCATCGCAATCTTGATCCCTAAACAAAAGGCTAGGCGGTGGGCAATCTTGATCCTTAAGGTTTTAGAACCAGCAAACATCGAAATAACTGACCTGGAAAAGAGAACTCCTCGCTGATTCCAGTTAGATTTCAAGAACTAAGGAATCATATACGAATGATGAGGCTGCTGGTAGGCGATGAGTTGGATCGGTTAGGCGCAGTGGCTGTGCAGCGGTGTCTGCTTGTGCTGCTGCTGTTCAAGGAATAAGAAGGATGCAATTTCCATATGAGTCCTTTAATTTTTGAGTTTTTACAAATTAGCCCATAAAAATTATATTTTGATCCTTTAACTGTTATCTTAACAGAAAAAATATCCAGGAGGAGGAAAATGTTAACGGAATAATAAAATAGGGAGATTTTTGTCCATTTCAAAAACAGCAGGGAGAAAAATGTAGTTTTAGGTAAAACATGGGGAGGTAATTGTAAATTTCCCTATTTTCAACTTTATAACAAAAATAACATAAATAATGATATTTGTAACAATTTCAGTATTTTTTAAAATTAAATACTAATTCGATATTTCAGAATATTAAAATTAGCTCAAAACTTTTTATCTTTAACAACTTTCACCTCTTTTCAATTTCAAATAAAAAATACTCCTAACCTGGTACCATTAACCAATTTCATTATATTTTAAACTTGTAAAATGTATAAAAATTTATTTTGCCCTTTATTTCACTTTTAAATTATATTTATTTTATCATATATTGAAATTATTTAGAAAAAAATAATTCAAATTATTAATCTCATCTTTATTTAATTTAATACAATCAATACAATAATTAATTAACAATTATTTTTAGAAAATAAATAATTTATTTATACAAACTAGTTCTTTTTTTTTTTTGGATATAAGAGGAAATAAAAGGAAAAGACAGATAAAATGAAATCAGAGTAAAAGCGGGATTAACCATGAAGGAGGAATCGACCAAACTTTTTCTGATGCTCCCTCCTGAACTCCCCGATTAGCTAAAGCGTCCGCCCCAAGGTTACATTCTCTACGAATATGATGAAATTCCACCTGCCAATCCTGACGGAGGAGACTGCAAATATCTAGAATAACTTCCCTATACCAATGCCGAGACACATCCGTATCCGTAGAGACGAGACTAATGGCTTCCAAGCAGTCAGATTCACAAAACACATGTTGCTTCCCTGATTCCCAACCACGACGAAGACCTTCACGAATGGCAACAACTCTGCAAGTAAAGAACTGCCAGAATCAAAACCACAAGAAAACCCCAGCAGCCAATGACCATAGCCATCACGCATGATGCCGCCTATACCCATCTTATTCATCGACGCACTCCAGCTACCATCCACAATGACACACACACACACTCCAGAGACTGAATCTCACTTTGATGATTATGAGCTTTTAGAGGCCCAAATCTTCTGAATTCCTGAACAGATATCCATATATTGTGAATAACATAATTCAACGACCATGGGTGATCCTCAATTCCAAACCCACCACATAATTGTCACTGGTAAAGTGTTGTCATGTACCAGCAATAATCCACGCAACCAGTCCAAAAATGACAAATCAGTATTCATGGATGGGAGAAGCACTGCGAAATGTTGCCAAATTCGCTGCACAAACGAACAAACTCACAACATATGGTTTTGATCCTCAATTGCAGCTCCGCACCATAGACAAGCTGCTGAATTAAACAACTTACAATGGAATCTTTTCTCGTTAGAAGGGAGTGCATTATGGAAGGTAGGCAGAGAAAAAACCTTAACTTTTTCGGAACAGCGCATTTCCAAATAAACCTCCAAACTCGTGAGCTGCTTTGATCCTGGTGCATAAGAAACTTATTCCCATAAGCGACAGTATAGACACCGCGAGGACACACACTCCATAATAATTTGTCCATACCTGTACCAGCAGTAGGAATGGCGACCCGCAAAATATCAGCTTCAATATCATCGGGAAGACAGGTGTACAAAATGTCAAAGTTCCACCTCCCATTTTGCCAAAAATCCGAAACCTTCTTATCAGAGTCAATAACATTCATATAAGGAACCTTCTCACATAACTTCCCAGACCCCAACCAGTTTGAAAACCAAAATGATGATGCGCCATCACCAAGTTGAGTCTTGAAACCATCCCAAAGCGCATCTTTATCCTTCAAAAATATTCCTCCAAATATATGACGTGCCAGACTTCCTATAAACAGATAAAAAATTATTATGAGGCACATATTTACCTATTAAAACCTTAACCCAAAGTTTTTCTGGTTCCTCTAGAAAGTTAGTGGCAAGCTTGCCAAGAAGGGCCACATTATTCTCCCGAGCACACCGGAGGCCAAGCCCACCTTTATCTTTAGGCTTCACCATTTCCCGCCATGAAATAAGATGCCAACCACGCGATCGACCTTGCTTAGCCCAAATGAAACTACGTATAGATTTATCGACAAACTCGCACACAGATTGGGGGATCCAAAAAACTTGCATACTATAGACTGGCAGAGATTATACAACTGATTTAGCTAGGCAAAGCTTACCAGCTCTATTTAGAAGCTTATTTTTCCAAGACGCAAGCCTCCTGCTGACACTTTCCACAATCGGTAGGAACACATCCCGTTTGACTTACCCCTGGATAAGATATAGTCCCAAATATTTCCCTAACCTTCTTGCTTTTCTAAAGCCCCAAATGGAGGATAAGAAAGCCTACGGCCCTGTTTAGTTTTAGAAAATATGGCCTGTTTTCCAGAAAACGTTTCTAAAAAAACACGGAGGTAGAGTTTGTTGTTTAGTTATAAAATTTTCCAATTTTAAAAATTTAGAAAACTATTTTCTAGTTTTTCAAATTATGACGTATATTAGAAACCTAATAAACAGATGTTTTCCATCATTATTAGCGTGTTTTCCATCTGCTACTCCTCTCCTTCGGCTTCGACCGAATTGCTTCAGTTGAAGTTCCTTGCCTCGCCGTTAACCACCACAGAACTACCCT
>CATIWJ010030036.1:0-18597 GCA_949640765.1 Croton laevigatus
ATGAATTACAGATGAGTATCCTTAAATGAACAGTAAAGACAAAATAATAGGCTAGCTAACTAAACCCCAGGCCACAGCCTATGCAGAGACACTCTGCCCAAAATAACAGAAATTCAAAGATAATCATCTCTCCCCACTCAAATGACTTAAATACTACTCAATAGGAATCTGCTTATGCGTAGTGATTTCTTGCTCCTCAATTTTGCTGTAGAGAATACCCTTGCTGCCCCTATCAGATTTGGCCCTTCTAGAATATACTAGGAAAGGCTTAGGATCCAGAGCTCTTCTATCAGCTTCCATCCGATCATCCTCCTCTGTAAGATAAAAAACGTTGGGAACTGAGGAAGTAGCATGTTCTTGCTGTTCATATGTTTTTGGCTGGCAATTAACAGTCTCTTTGACTGAATGATCCATATTTTCATCACTTTCCAAGACAGCCTTCCATGATCCATCAGCAGAGATGATCACATCAACAACATTCGCTCCCACTTCTTTCAGAACCTGGCAATAAACATAGCATACAATGAAAAATCTCCCAACAAAATAGACTATATCCACACAGAAAATCCAACTAAGCAAATGCTTGCCTTAGCCATGTTCTGATCAGCACGGATATCACTGTAGCATACATGCTGATTACAATGAGGGCATCGCCAAGAGGGTAGTCTTGAATTTACTTTCATGAAGTTACTAAAATCAAAACACTGAAGGAAACAGGATTCAGAGACTAAGGAATTACATATTATCAAAAAGAGGACAATAAGGTCAGAAAAACCAAACTATGATAATATTCACATAATTATAATTGCTCAATTTTTAAAATTTGAGTAAATGTACTTTAAAGTAACAGTACCCAGTTAAGGTTTTACTGCATGGAAATACTTAATCTTAAGAATATTTCTTTCAAATTTAAAAATTAAGCTTAGTGATCATCTGCACACCCCTAGATATTTAACCAAGCTAATGCCAATAGCAAAATCCTATGCCTTAAAGTTTCTTAAGTCTAAGCTAGAAGAGCATTTGAGGTGAATGGATGCACTACATAGGAAGTCAGGCCATCATATTATCAAAAACACTCAAATCTCAAGAACTTAAGAACATTAATCATTTATTATTATCCATTTATACTGCAAAAGTAACACAACAGAAATTGATAGGACCAAACAATTTTAAATGTCATCAAGTTGTTGATAACAAGAACCACTCACTTGAAGATGCCTGCATGAATGCCCTTTGGTAGGTGTTCTGATGCGTGAAAAACTGTTTGAAAAGGAGAGACAATTAATGAAAAAGAAACGTGTGGTTCACAAAAGAACATATAGTAGCATCACAAATTGATAACATCAGCATTTATTCATTCATAAAAGACAAGAATCTACAACAAAAGAAGGAAATTATTAAGAATACCTTATGGGGCAATTAAGTGATACACGTGAGGGCCCTTCAATTACATCAGAATCTAAGATGAGGGGGAACAAATTGATGAGTGGTATAAGTTGTGATATAATTAAGAAAAAAAAAGACGGACTCCACACCACACCTCCATTATTTTATCTATAAGTGTACCTGGATCTGTTGTTATAACATTGGATGGAACATAATCTGGTAACACAGAAGTCTCAGGTAATGGTACCTCACTGGCGAAAGCAACAGCTATGATATAATTACCTTCAAAATAATAACAAGAAAGAGTGAATAAGGATAATAAGCTATCCTTGTAAGTTGCAAAGAGGTAAAAGCACTTGCATTCAAACATACCATTAAACTGACCAACAGCTTGAAGAAGATTAGTTCCATATTTAAGCATTGCAGTCACATTGGTTGGCATCTGGGGTCCTGTGTCCTAGAAAGAAAATATAAAATGTTAAATCAAAGCTTCACCTTGACTAGTTTACAGAAGAAACTTTGATTCGAGTTCGACAAACCATTAAAACGTTGGTTCTTTTCTCTACTCCCCTCCCATTTAACAAAAAGCTACAAAGAGGAGAAAAAATTGATCAGAATGTATTATAATAATAATGAATCTACCAATGTGTAGAGAGTGAGGGAGAGAAAAGGTTCATACTTCACTTGTTGTGGACTTATAATACATGCTGATGTATCAATATTATCTCTCTGTGCCACAAACAATCTCTGTAGGCAAGGAAGATAGAGCAAATCAAGGAGAGTGAAATATTAAGCAAGAAACACAGCCAATCACTTTACGTACAACAAGAAGAAAATATTGCATGTAAGACAAAACCAAAGCTAACTAAATTTACCTCATCATAATATGTTTATTACTATACAATTTACTAGATGCTTTTCAAATTCCAAGAAGCATTGATGACATGCATGGCATCAATAACCCAAAATTAAATGTTCAGCACTGGGCAGATTTATGAGCTCTACTAGGATTAGCTAACTAATGTCAGCTGATAAAGTAAGCCAAAGAAAATAGACCTATATTGTAGAGGAAACTACAACTAAGCATGTAGCAAATAATTAAAGAGGAAAACTCTAGTAAATATCATGAGAACAAACAATTCCATCCAGTGCCACATACTGGATTAGACAACAATGAACATGCAGAACAAAATACACTTGATTGTGGGGATAAAAGATTCAGTTGTAGAGGTATTATATGAAACATAGCTATACCACCCTTAATTCAAAATTGAAGCGAAGCAAATGCTTACTATTTTTTCATCTGCAGTGTGTGGCGTATTCTTTGCAATGTGAAAATCAACCATGTGTGCTCCATAACCAGGCTACAAACAGAAAAAGTTATATTAATACATTTCTCTTACATGGCAGAAAATGTTAGAAGCCAAAGGAACTACCTTAACTTCCAAGGATGCTAGTATCTGCCCCAGTTTCAGTAGTGGATAGAATCTGCATTAAAAAGGAAAAGATAAGCCAATTACTAGTAGAGTATAAAATACAAAAGTTGCTTGGAAGCATAATCAAGTTACACATTCACTCAACTAAAAATGGGAGATAACTGTGGTCATGGGTAAAACAGATCAACAGCCAACAGCGTTGACATTGAGAATCTCCGACAAGGAGGTAAGGCAGATGACAATTAATCTCAAGTAAGAATTGACTGCAACACAACTTCTAAAACATATGGAAATATTGCCATATTAATATAGGCCGCATGCTCGATTTTATAAAAAGACAGCACGCATGCAAATTGATTACCAAGTTAAACAGTAAAATTCACTCAATATTTTAAGTATCCTTTTATCCACGTAAATTCATCTATACTCCTAACACAAATGAAAATCATATCATCTCTAATCTCATCTACAACTCTAAAACAGTTAAGTAGATATCATTTACATAAAATCAAAGTGGGAAAAGCGTAGCAAGTTATTGGATTGAAAAATAAGTGTTGTTGGAGAACTCACCTGGACATAACTGTTGCGATAATGGACTGAGAATCACTTTGTAAAGTACCATTACCTACTGGGCTGCAAAAGCTGTTTGCAATCTGTGAAAGGAGAAGGGATATTATCTAACATCCATACATATATAATCAAGAACAATCAAGTACATACACAATAGGATGAAAATAGATAGCAAACCTCATTAGCAAGAGCATAAAGTTCTTTAGATTCATCCTCTGAAAACCATCCATTGTGACAAGCATTCTGTTATAGGAAACAAAGTTAACAATAAAGTTTAATATAAAAAAACATTAAAATGAACTTTATTGTATTTATAATGTATGTATGGCTACAAGACAAAGAAGAAACATCAACATCTCAATTATTTGTTCAAATGAGCTTTTCTCATATTACTTAATTGTTTTGTTAAACAAGCTCTAATAGACCATAGGGTTTTATCTCAAAGAGCCCTAACTCTATAATCAAAGCCTAATATACCAATAATTAGATCCAAAATTGCCACCATAATGACTATCAACAGTAATCCAATGCACAATTCTTTACAACAAAAGAAAATTCATAGGAACTAAAATGGAGAATTTACAAGACCATAATCAACGCAACAACTAATAACGGCAGCATTTACCTTGACAGAAATCATAAGAACCATGATAGCTGCTTGCAAGGAGAGATCATTTTTCCATTTGCAAACCTATGCGAAAGAGGGGAAAAAATTATAAGTGAGCGCGAATGGCAACTTATTCCGGAACATGAATTTACAGATAAAAAAAATAGACAAAAACAACTGGTTTGCTTCATAAGCACCATTGGATGAAGCTAGCAAATAACATTTCAACTTTATGAAGCATCAAAATAGCTAAAATCACCTGCTTCAATGTTGAAGGTAAAGCTTTGACATTGGGTGGAACCTCATTGTTTGCCAATGCATAATCAATGCCTCTGTATTTATCAAAGTAAGGAATTATTAATTACTCAAAACCCTAAGCGACTTAACAAAAAAAATAAAACCAAAATCATCAAACATCTATAAATGCAAGTAGAAAATCATATACCTGGCAAGAGAGAGGCATAGACGAAAACTATCGGTGGCGTTAGCAGCACCACCAAGCCTAACGTGATCGGACAATCGATCGGCTACGGCAGCTACTCTGAAAGAGTTCGCGAACGACGGCGACATCTGCTGTCCAGCTCCAACAGTTAATGGCGGCCGCGGCATCACAGTTCCCGTCATTTTAAATTTCTTTTCCTCCTTTCAAAACAAAAAATAAACTTTCCGTTCACTAAGTAAGCACTTCAAATTGAAAGAACTGTTAATAGTAATTTAGAGAAACATTTTGAACGAAATTAACAATTTTCTTGAATGGGTTCATCTAGGGAGATAAGAGAAAAGAAAATAAAATGTACTCCGCATTTTGGAGCCAAAACGGTGTAGTATCCAAAATGTTAAGGTCAGTTCTGTTTTGTGGTTCGGTTTGGTTATTAAACCATGAACAATGAAACCAAACCGATCAGCTTGGGTTCGCAGCTTTTTCAAATCGAAAACCGAACCACGAAATTTG
The DNA here is from genome assembly GCA_949640765.1 of Croton laevigatus. Lineage (NCBI taxonomy): Eukaryota > Viridiplantae > Streptophyta > Magnoliopsida > Malpighiales > Euphorbiaceae > Croton > Croton laevigatus. The sequence continues at coordinate 4,952 of CATIWJ010030036.1, forward strand.
TTTAACTACATTAAATATTTGTTAAAAATGTGTTATTCATTTTTTTAAATTCTAATGGGCCATTTGGTTATAAAAATTCAAATTTCACAGAAAAATTTATTTTTTATGAAACTTGAATTTCAAAGGTTAAAATTATTTCAAAAATTTTAAAATTCTAAAAGTTTATAAGCATTAAATCAAAATAACGCAAGATTTAAATTTTTCAGTCACGTTTTCTTTCTTTTTTTTTTCAGTGACCTTTTCTATTACAATAATCCCTTCCATCAATTAATTGTTTCATCACTTAATTTTAAATTAGCAAGTCTAATTTTTTTTTCTCCCTATGAATTTCATAATAATTAAAATATATTTCTACATCAATCAATTAACCGCTTGATAAACTTTTTTACATAAATTGGATTAAAAAGATTTCACATAAAAATCATCATCAAAATAAGAGATTATTTACTTACAAAATTAGGATCATGTCTACGACTAGATTGTCTGTGAATTACATGTGGAGCAAAAGACCTATCACATCCACAATCTCTAAATTTAGAATAATCTTCAAAACTATGAACACATCGACCGCCACAAGAATAATTGCGACTTCTATTTCTTTGTTGCCCAAAATATTGAAAATATACTCTTGAAAGAGTCTGCTTTTCGCGATTGCCATCAACAAAGAGGTTCCACCTACTACTATTAAAGTTGGCCACCATACTTTGATACCACTTGACACAATTGAAAATAATCAACACACGATTAAACACTTAAAAAAATAAACAAGATCTAATCTAAAATTTTAGGAAAATATGGTGTAATAGCGCGGAGAAAGATTGACCCATGATCAAACTTTAAAAGATAAAAAATATATATAATTAAAGACCTTAGAAAAATAAGATTTAACCTAAAACCTTAAGAAAAATTTTAAAATTATTATTGAAAAGATCTCTACGATAATGAATTTGATAAGTATTTATAGAATACAATAGTTAAACTAAATAAGAATTTTAATTTTATAAGGAAATAAATATTACAAACCAACAAGGAAACGAATGACTAATTTTAAATACAATTTAATTAAAATAATAATTTTAAACTAAATAGGAATAGAAATATACAACTTTCTAAATAGTTAATGATAGTTAAAATCTTTTACTCTCTGTTTGCATTAAAATTCGATTCAATCTAGAATATTAAGATATTCTTCTAAAATTGATATTAAAAAACCGCTTTACGATGTTAAGTTTAACTAGTATTTAGAGTATCTCCAATGCAACATGAAATTGGTTTTGTACACATGACACATAAGTAAAATAGAAGACTTTTTTTAAAAATGCTCTCCAATGCTAATGTCCATTTAGAATATCAAACTTATGTGAAATTGATATTGTCAATGTTACTTTCTACTTCTAGAAAGCCTTCTTGACAATGTCTACATTTAATATTGTATGGTGATTGGTCAAAAATTAAATTTTAATTCTAAGAAAGAAGAAAAAAATAAAATAGAAAGTATTGCATTGGAGATGAAAATTTTAAAGTGGGTGTGTGATCATAGACATTTGTGCACATTGCTTCTCACACTTTCTATTATGTATGACATATAAGCTAATAGAAAGTGTTGCATTGGAGATGCTCTTATTTAGAGCATTTCTAATGCTAAAGTGGATTGCACTAATCCATTTGCCACACAGGAAGACTTTTTCTTAAAAATACTCTCCAATGCTAATATCCATTTTGGATGTGAAGCTTATGTGGGCTTGACATTATCAAGCTCACTTTCTATTTCTAGAGGGTCTTCTACACAATATCTATATTTAATGATGCATTGTGATTAACTAGATATTAAATTATAATTTTAACAAAGAACAAAAAAACAAAATAAAAAGTATTGAATTGGAGATAAAAATTTTAAATTGGGTGTCAGCATATTGTCATCCATCCACATCTCCCTTTAACACCTTCTATTTTATTAGACATATATTGCATTGGAGATGCACTTATATTATAGGATAAATAAGAATCATAATATTGTAAACAAAAGAACATTCTAAACTAATAAGTAAACAATTTATTCATCATAAATATAATTAAAAATTACTAAACTAAATGGGAATATGAATATTTAACTTTCGAAATAAATAAGGACGATTAAATTAACCTTTTTGACTTCAATCCTACTTCTGTTTGTAGTGACTTTCTAAATTAGTAGTTGTTAAAAATTAAGAGAATTAATCTTTTATAAAAACTTAGTCTTTTAAAAACACCAACTCAAATAGCTAAAAGTTAGTTTAAAAACTATTTTACCAAATGCTATTAAAATAATTTTAAACATTTTGATGAATCAAAATACTTCAAAATTGTTATTAATACATCCGTAATAACACTCAAGAAACTGATGTTATATTAAAAAATATATATTGATACATCACCTTCACATTGAAAAATAGTCATTAATATTAGAGATTGTTTTTGAAAAAATCTTTCAATTTTACTTGTGTGGCAACTAATTTACCTGATTCATTGTAATTTTTATTAGTATTTGAAGATGCATTGACTAAAATACTCATTCATTGAAGATGCATTGACTAAACTATTATTATAGTTTGTTCGCAAGGAAGATACTACATCCGTGTTTTTCATTTCTTTACATTTACTTTTCACCAATACCAATAAAATCAACTTTTCACCAATATGAAAATAAAAATAATAATAAACAATTACGAACCTTCTAAAAAATTTACTTTTTCACCCATATCAATAAAAAAAAATAATAAATAATTACAAAACTTACCATAAATGGAAACGTAAAGAAATGAAAAACACACCAAAAGACGGAAACGTAAAGAACCTGAAAAAACAGAGGTAGTAGCATTCAACCTCAAGTCACAGACTGGTAAAAAAAAAAAATCTCAAATCACATGTGATTTAGTAAAGGGCTTTTCTGACTTAAATGAGATCGTGAGTTCAAACTCTTTATGTATGCAGCCGTAATTTGGGGGCCAGAGTTTTGCCTTCCAAAAGGCACTTATTCGGTTCGAATGAGAATTAGTATGGATGTGGGGTTATGGTTTAAAGATTCCGTCCATAGTTGTAACTCGTCCAAAACACTTTGTTGTTAATTAAAAAAAAAGAGATACGATTATTGTGAGGCATGTTTTGTAAAACTCATCATGGCATCCCACCCGTTCAATAAAATATGATAGCCGCCCTGCGATCGATTCTATAACAGGTTAGGTAAAGTGTGAAACAATTCCCAATTTAATTTAAAAAATTTAAAACTTCAAGAAAAAATACATAATGTAAAATTAAGAGCGATCAAATTACATGTTCCACAATTTTTTTTAAAAACTCATCCTAATTTTTTCATAAAATTCACCCCAGCCCTAGGAAGACAAATTTTATACACACCATGCGGCCGATCAATCGATCAGATTGAAGCGAGCAACTGGCGGATTAGATACCCATGATCAGCCTAAAATAAAAGTTAGGAAAGTAAATGAATGCCAATGCTAGCTCATCAATTTTTTTATTTTACAATTTATCTAGCCAAACAAACAATTGTTTCTAAGCAAGTATTTTACAATAAAAAATCAATTTTTCTTCGTTATAAGTTCCTTCTTCCTTGAAGGATAGGTCTTGGATCGTTTAGCAGCTAGTAGCTCTACAAATTGTTGGAACTTAAAAAAAAAGAACAAAAATTACAATATTTTACTTTGACCTTTCACCATGAAACTGCGGATATTATGTTGGACTTGGACTAACAAAAGATCTAAAATGAGCAGTAGTTTTTTTCAATGAAAGGATTAGTTTTTTTTTTTCCTGCAAAATACAATGACTTAATAATAATTCTGTTATTTTAATAAGAGAAATTGCAATTACAACAACAATACCATATTTCTATGTCAATTCACCTTATTTCATATCTTCATTAAGACAATAAAATTATACTAATTTGCTCACCAAAATATTCCTAAACTTTCTCCATTTTTTCAATCTGTAGTAACCATCCCATGTGCACCATATAGGTGACTGAGTGTAGAATCAATCTCGTGATCATCCACCAGTAATAAAAAAATAAATACATAAATAAAACTAAGGGTAATTATCAGTAATTGCCCTTGAATTTGGGGTTTTATCTTACATGCCTAATTTTTAACTTCTCCAAACACAAATTCCTGAAGTTCAATTTGTACAAAAGGAAGTAAAGGCTGGATTTCTATCGAATTAGAGTATTGGGATGCCATATTAGACAAGAAATTCAATTGCTTGATCAGGCAATAAATTGAGCCGCTCGTGGCATTCCGATTGCTAAATTCAAGATAAATCCGGTGAAACTCCTTTTTTTCTTAACACAACAATCTTCTGAAATTATTGTGTTACAAATTGAGTCTTTAGACGAAAGGCTATGACAAAACTCCAAGTTTAGAAACAAATTCATGTTTTTCTATCTGATTAGCTAAAAACTGCATTACTGCACTACCTTTTTCATATTAAAGAGTTTGAACCAATTGCAATCAACAGAAAATGCTAGAATTGGCATGAGTTGAAGAGAAGAGTATGCACCTACAACAGTGGCGGTTCAGCACAAAGTCAGAAGTCTCCATATTACATAATTTAATATAACTGCCCAATGGGCGTCTCAGCTACGCCAATTATATCCCCGTGCTTCAACATTTGTGCCGAATAAGGCAGTATTGATAGTTTAGGACCTCGCCAAGCAGCACAAAGTCATCCTGTGTATAAACCTCAAACAAGACAGAGAATGTTTTGATTCCATTTTGACACACCACTTCGATCTGCAATCGCTAATATGACATGATCAACCCTTGCCCTGAAATGGACAAATGTATTATTACAACATGTTCAGTTATGCGGTAAGGAAAAAAAATTTCACATTTTCCAGGAAAATCTGAAGACTGTCATTCCCATCTGGCACCTTCGCTCTAAATCTAACACTAACAAATGAAGATAATGAAGGAAAAAGCAGTCTGGTTTTTAAATCAAAGGTCCACAAAATAAATTTATGGCACAAAATGCCAATTTCCTCAAAGAGGAGAGAAGGAAAAAAAAAACATCAGTTGAATAAAAAATTATAGTTTCTAGAATCATGTGCACCTTTAGTTATTAACCCAATGTCATGAACAACTCAATTTAAGGACAAAAACACAGTTTAAATTTATGATGCTGATTGCTGAAGTTGAACCAATTCAAGGTCAATTTACCAGGCAAAGGGGAACGTAAGACGTACATACCTTATGGGGTGGAGTTCCGGGTCTCAATGTGTTGTTGCCAAATCCCAGTTTTCCTTTCTTCTCGGAGGATTTAAGGATTTGGAAAGAACATGTCAAAGTATCATCCACGCTCATCATGGCACCAGCATTATCAAACTCACCACAGTAATTTGGGGCAGAGAATATAGTGACGAGCTGCCGCTTTGCAAAAAACTCATAGCCATCTTCAACAACCTATTGGTTATGCTCATTAATTAAAAAAGATAGATTGGCAAAAGTGATAAACATCCTACGACCCAATGTATTGATCTCAGTCTTGGTTATGCAAATGACGATGAATATGCAAGAATATTTACAAGGTGCCTGAGCATCCATCTCTTTTCCCACAAGCTTAACCATTATATTTGTTACAATTATAAATTATTAAAAAGGTAACTTCAGTAAACTAGAGTAAAAGAAAAGAAACAGAAAAAAGAAAATGAAAAACCAAAGTGACCAGTCGATGAAAATTGGATTCAGTCCATCAACATGGTTTTAACATGGATATGCATAAATGTCCAATCATACAGATTTATTTGCATAAGGTTACCTGATGGGCTCGACATATGAGATCAAGGTCATGTTTCTCAAGGAATTCAGCAACCTTGTCAACCCCAAATGTATATGACACCCCTCTATCATTCTCTCCCCAACCTTCAATATCTTTATCAGGATCAGCCCATAATAAGTCACAGAGAAGACCCTGATCTGGTACATCAACAGGTCGAGCAATATTCCTTATCTGATCCAAATTCTTCAAGTCAGGAGATAATCCACCATGCATGCAGAGGATCTTTTCATCAATAAGTGCAGCAACAGGCAGACAATTGAAGCATTCAGTAAACGTCTTCCAGAGGCGAACATTATATCGCCTCTTGCACTCATCATAAAACCCATATATGCGGTTGATGGAAGCACATTCATGGTTGCCCCTCAGAAGGAAGAAGTTCTCCTTGTATTTGACCTTGTATGCAAGGAGGAGGCATATAGTTTCTATGCTCTGCTTACCACGATCAACATAATCCCCCAAGAATAAATAGTTTGCAGCAGGTGGGTAACCACCGTATTCGAACAATCGTAAAAGATCAGAGAACTGACCATGAACATCTCCTGCCAAAGAAATGCACAAACAACGTATGACTACCTCATAAAATTTATTACGTAAAAATGCACGAGTACAAATTACATATAAACTGAGATGGCTCATGAAAAATTAAAAACAGATGCATCAAACTTTGATCCCAATGTAAGAAGTAAATTGGTCATACCAAATTAAATAACAGACAACTATTACACCCATTTGCTTGCTCTCGAACAAAAGAGAGTAGCACTTACATACATGTTTATGCACTAAAGTCACATACTTATCTATGCAATAAAAGTTTATTGAAACACTATTTGTTTCTCCTCATTTAATGAATCAGCCCTTTCCAAATAAACAAGAAAGGTACAAGATTGGTAACTGTGAGGCTAATTAATACATGAACCAAATCAAAATTCACAACCAAATATGTTAGAAGTCAGCAGACCAAAGTTTGTTTTTGGGGACAACTTGGGAAAAGGGCAAGCCAATTAATGGTCAAAAGCGATTTTCTTACAAAACAAGAAAATGAAAAAAAAAAAAAAGAAATGTGAACAACCAAGCTATCCATTTCATTCAAAACACCGTCTAACAAAAATGAGGATGGTAGTGATAGAAACAAATAAAGAATATTTTGGCATAAGTTTCATTGATGGATAATTATTTTAGTTTGAAGATGCAGATGACTTTTCCCCTCCAAATGAACAAGTGCCCAAGTATAACGTATATATTCACTAACTTCTATTTATCTAAAGCATGTTTCTTAAATGCACATTTTATGTACACGCAAGTGTATTTATCATCATAAAATGTAATCTCTCCTGAATGAGGAAAGTTTCCAAGTATCAACAATAGGATGTAAGATAGAATGCTGACAGACAAAAATGACAATAAAAAACACAACATTCCTAAAAGGTACTGGTGCTTTGCTACCATACATCGTATTGTAATAAACTATCCAAGATTAACTTCGATTTCACATACTCTACTTCACTAGATAACCGATGTTCAAAATTAATTGTCTAATTTTTCTTACTAAGAAAGAACAAACTTAGAATTTTTAAATGATACCTGACAAATAAAGTCATAATCCAAGCACTTCAAGGTTGTAGTATCTACAATTTTATATGAAGAAAGTGGTAATGAAGCTAAGAATTTACTCAATCTCAATAGAGTACAGTGCAAATTCAGACTCCTAAACCAATGAAGGTGAAAAGACTACTTTTGTACACCTCCCAAAATCTTAAAATTTGGTTTCTAGACAATACACGTGTTATTTCATGATTACTGGAAAAATCAATCAAGCTCCTACGCGTGTCGGTGCCAAATTGATCATCTTTCATCAAACAGCAACAATTCTTGATATCTATAGGGCAATTGATGCAATACACTTCATATCTCTCATCTTACAACAAGATACCCAAATCAAGCTAACATACTTGCAAGGGGCTACAGAATCCCAAAATAAATAATTAGACGGACCAATCAAAGGGCTTTGCAAGCAGGTTTGACACTTCAACAAAGCCATGAACTACCAAAAAAAAAATTGTGTAATCAGTTGTAAGAAGTCATGCATTCCTTGAAGCAAGCAGCCAACTCAACGCAATAAATAATAAAGCTCTTTAAAATAGTATAATACAAATCTATTACCAAATATAAGGTTCTAAGAAACCAAATAACAACTGTCTCCTAGAAAGCACAAAACCCCTCTTGAAATGGATGACAGAAGCCCAAGAATAATTACTGATAGGATCTGCATGGAGGCTGACACTTGACAAACTACCAAAAAACAACTTGTATTCATTACATTATCAGCCATCTCAGAGCAATAAATACATAAAGCTCTCAAAAAGTAAAAGAACACAAATCTAACACCACATATAACAAAACATCCCTTATAAAGCACATGTGCAAACCCCTTTAACCAGGTCCCGTCACAATGCAACGTAATCTTACATGCACACCAAAACAGCCCTGATAAGGTAATGGATCTCTTGGTATGCTTGACACCTGACATATCCTAATCCAAACAAAGATCCTATATGCTTTCCAGACCACACAAAAATAACTCCAATAAAAGCCCCCTACACCTATGCTAAGAAAACATATAATCACACACTTTCAAAGACTAGCTAAGCAGTTGTCAATCAAAGCAATTAAATTAAAGCCTTTATTTCACCTTCTCCTCCCACCATATGCAAGAAGGCAAAAGAAGAAGTAAATGGCAGTTCTACTTCTTACATTTAAGTGGGAAAAAGTATGACACTAAAAATGAAACAACACACATATCCACTGCTCAAAATTTTCATTTAGTCAGACAATGAAGTACCAGTCTGCAGAAATTGATGGATACTTTCACAAAGCCACACCATCTAGTAAGTCTACAAAAGGCATTTTCAACTGATATTACTTTCATATATGAAATGTTCTACCAAAGTATGGCAGACAGAGCCAATAGTTGGAGTTCTATTCCCATTACTTGTTATCCATTTCAGTTTCAAGTATAACTATGCCTGCCAACCAAAAGAAGCCACTTTGACATGATTCACAATTCATGTTTCATTCAATTACCTTACAACAATAACAACAAACCTTAATCCCAAACAAATTAGGATCGGATGTATGAATTCTCCAATGGTTAACCTCACCAAACATAATAATAGCAGTCATTACAAGCCTTAGGTACTTTCCACAACACAAATTTTACGTCTCCATTCAACTCTGTTATGAATCCAATCCGCATCGATATCTAAGACTCATAAATCTCTAGCTATTGCATCTTTTCAAACAGTCTTAGGTCTTTCTCGACCCCCTCGACCATCATGTTCTTTCATACTTACGAACCGCCGCATGAGGAAGTCTTCGTAAAACATGCCCATACCATCAAAGTCTACCATAAACAAATGAAAAAATAAAGTGGACCATCATGATGCAAATGCAACAATCAGCTTAATAATGTCACAACGTACACTAAGCACTCAACAAACAAATTTCATTTCCTATTAGCTTCTTAAATTCGTCTTGCATTTCAGCTAAAAATTCTCATATGCACCTAACAACATATCAATTCGGAGCCTTAAAAAATCCATCTTATAAGATTATTAGAAGCAGTCCATAAACTAAGAACCCCACCAGCTTCTTGCCTTTCCATAATTCACCAAGCACCGTCCTGTTGACACTCTTTTCCCAAACCAAATTCCAAAACATTTACTTTCCAAAAGAACAAGTTTAACACTAAGATTAAATAAAAATTCGCACGAATTCGACAATTATAGATACCATAAGTGGCCAAAACTTTATACAAGAAATGAAAAAATGGAACATCAAAAGCACATAAAGGCCGCAGTTTCTGAGCTGCTAATCTCTGCCACATGTATAAATTACCACAAATCTTAATCGGAGCTTCAAGTTCAAGAAGGTTAGGCTGACTGAGAAAGATCTGTTTCGACGTCATACAAAGCTGCCGGATTTCCGCCTCCGTCAGCTGCACTTGCTTCGTCGTCCTGCCATTTTTCGCCTCCAGTAGCCGCCGTATAATATCGTCAAGTACACTTCCGTCCATTAAAAACAAACCTCCAAATGTTCAACCAAACCCTAATACCGACTCTAGAAACTTCCTTTTAGCTACCGAAAGTGAGACGACTGTGAAGGAAGGAGATCCCGCTAAAGCCAAACAGAGAAACAAAGAAGGATATTAATACTGAGACGTAGGGCGTTAAAACTAACGGCGAACAAATTCCGGCGAGTGGTGGCGGAGAGATATTTCTTGGGTTATAGTCAATGGTATGGTACGTGCGTGGCGGCCATTTCCTGTTCGGGGTTTTCAGACGGAGTTAAAATGGGATACTAAGAGGGACCCGATACAAAGTAGCCAAACACAGCCCAAGATAGTGAGAGAGAGAGAGAGAACGAGTGAGGAAGCATTTATTTTGAATAAGAAAGAATTGTTTTCAAGTCCTCTTAATTTGATAAATTAGACTATTTGGTCCTTTAATTTTAAAAAATTTAACTACATAATTCCTCTTTTTTGGGATTTATTCTACTAAAGACTCCTTTTTTATAAAATATTATATTATTTAGTTCCTCACACCATAAAATTTATATTAGGTAATCTCTTTATAAAAATAATTATACTAATTTTTCATAGATTATGAAATTAAGTATTATAATGTTTTATGAATTAATAGACTTTTATAGTAATATCCTATTGTATTTCAAGTATCATATTCATTTTTTACACATGTAATAAGAACATGATTGACTTGATTCAATTTTATAAAAAAATTACGTTACTGCTATTTTGAATATTTACTTTTTAAAACAATAATACAATTAAATTAATAATTTTTAGCAATAAATAATTTTAAAAAAGAAGAAAAAAATTATTAAAAATAGTAGTAATCTTTATTAATTAATAGTCATTGAAAATAAAATAATATTCATAATTAAGATTATTGTAAGAAAGAATAATTAATTAGATGAATAAATACACTTCGAGTAAAACAAAATAAAAATAAAAGTGTATATGTGCTTCATAAGGAAAGAAAAGCATAGTATATAACATAAATATTTGAGCCATTCATTTTAATTGGCAAAATAGTGGACCAATTCATAAAATTATCAATTTATAAGGAGTTAATAGTAATATTTCCTTTAAATATTAGAAATAATAAATAAATAAATAAATAAAAAGTTTGGTGAACCCTATCTTCAAAACAAGGGAGCACGCAGCTCGCACGTGTGGTTCACTGTAGAAGTAGGTCAAAGTGAGATTGATTAACTTTCTACGGTAATCATGATTTGATTGATGAGCATTATAATGAGGACAAGTGGATTTATTATTATTTTAAGTTTTTTGGTCTTTTAAATATTAGTTGAAGAGTAAATGTTAAAATCCAAATTAACAACCAGGTAAACCGCACTTTATTCCTCACCAAAAATTTACTAGTGCTTACTTTACAGATTTCATTTTAAGAAGGGAAAACTACTGTAATACTATTAAAGTTTGGTTTAATGATGATTTTAACACAATATTTTGATAAAATTGCTCTAACATATCTAATGTTACCGCGTCGTTAGTTTTAACGTTTGACCATTGAAAAAATTACAGATTGGCCCCTTAAGTTGATTTGGATTTTCATTTTTATCTTTTTTGTGTTTGACCATTAAAAAAATTACAGATTGGCCCCTCAAGTTGATTTAAATTTTCATTTTTATCTTTTTTACAACTTTGGTACTCAATTTCATTACACTTTTAATTTTTTTGCCAACAACATCACTTTCACACTTAATAATTGTAAAATCAGAATATAAAAATTCACTAAAAATTCATAATTTGATAAAATAAAAATAAAAAATTACTATTATTATTTTCAACATTTTTTTAAAATAGAATTTTTTGTCCTTATATTTTAATTCCGTCTTATATTTTTGTATGACTATTATTATTTTAAAAAATCACTATTATTATTCATTTTCTGCACATCCTAATTGCTTCATAAGTCCTAGATATTGTGATTGATTCTTTTGATGTCTCACATATTTTTACGCTTGCCATTTGGAAACAGTAGGCACGCCCTCATGCACACTGCCACTCTGCACCACTTTATGTCATTAATGACTTGATTGCATAAATAAATAATCGCTACCAATATACCATAGCTTAGTTCGAAACTGATTTGGGTTGTTTTATATGATCATTTGTTTCAAATATGATCTGATCAAGTTAATATATATATATATATATGTATGCAGAGCAACTAAAAGTTGGAGACAATAGTTTTTATTTTATTTTTTTATTTTGTTAAAAAAAAAATTTTGAGTTCAGTTCCATATTAACTAGACAGAGAAAATAGTGTCTAGCATATCTATTCCATAATCACTTCACATTTACGAACCAACTCTTGCACTTTAGCAACTCCAGGTTCTTTAACCAAATTGGTTTTCAATGCAATGACATCATTACGAGCATTGAAAATAAGCTTAGATTTAGCATTACTTTACTTCATATCAGTATCAATTTATTTGCCATAAAAAAACCTCTGATAATACTTCTTCAACCTTCTTACGCCTTGCTTCCAGATCATTCCTCCTAGATCCCACCTCCCACTTAACATTATTGTATTCTTTAATAGCCTCCTTCCTCTTAAAAATATAGCTTTAATATAATTTATTAAAGAGTAGCTTGTAAGAATTAATATAATTTACTAATAGTTTTGAATATAGTTGTTGTGTTTATAACTTTGCAGGTGCTACTTGGGTGTGGAGTTGCTCAAATCCAGCAGTGAAGGAAGATGCGAGTCCGTTCTCAAAACCCTGTGGCATCACGCATATGCTATCATGTGCTGCTCTTTGAAGACTTCCTCAGCTACTGCTTCTGCAACAACTTGTGACCACTGTGGCCATAATTTGTATGGTTGAAGGATTATTGCTACGGTGATCAAATATAAAGGACATTAGCAATCAATTTTTTTTTTTCCTGTTAGAAAGCATTGATCAACAATTTTAAGAACTTCGACTTCTCGCCTTACAGTTTTCTGATGTTGCTATGTAATTTTCTTGCTTGCCAAATATTTAATAATAAGATGTGAATTCCAGATTGGCCTCTTCCAAAAGCAATATTGAAACTAATAATAGTAATTTTTTAAAATATAGGACGAATAAAAATGTAGGACAGAATTAAAATATAAGGACAAAAAATTCTATTTCAAAAAACGTTGAAAATAATAATAGAGATTTTTTATTTTTATTTTATCAAATTAAGAATATTTTAGTGAATTTTTATATTATGATTTTACAATTATTAAGTGTGAAAGTTGTGTCGTTGACAAAAAAATTCAAAGTATAATGAAATTGAGTAACAAAGTTGCAAAAAGATAAAAATGAAATTCCAAATCAACTTGAGGGGTTAATCTGTAATGTTTTCAATGGTCAAACGCAAAAAGGATAAAAATAAAAATTCAAATCAACTTAAGGGGCCAATCTACAATTTTTTCAACAGTCAAACGTTAAAACTAACGACGCGGTGGTGTTTTAGTAATTTAGGCAAAACATTGGGTATATTAGAGCAATTTTGTCAAAATATTGTGTTAAAATCGTCATTAAGCCAAACTTTAATGGTATCACAGTAGTTTGAGTCAATTATATTGAAAATACCTGAACTTTGAGGATTCTTTCACCGCGGTACCTAAACTTTAAATTCTTTCACAAAAATAGCTGACCTTTCAAATAATTTGCACAAAAATCGTTTTAACAGGTTATCAGGTAAAGTCCCGGTTACCAGGACCAATTTGAAATTTGCCATCATCTTC
>CATIWJ010030066.1:0-27439 GCA_949640765.1 Croton laevigatus
AGGCCAAAAGCCATAAGCAACCCATACATAACAAAAACAAAACAACAAAAAAAGCAATATATACAGATACCAAAACTACAACTACATTACCACAATCATCCATCATCACTGTTTACAACTCAACCCATCTCACTAAGCCTATTGATCATTTGAAACTCGGAGCAAACTACGCGAGCATATTACAAGAACACACAGACGCACACAAGCGGAGGTACCCCTTATTCATTGGATATGCAAACAAACCAAAGCATGTCATTGCTACAGCTGAAAAAACATTACAGTGGCTGGGCAAGGACAAGTAAAACCAAAGAGCATTGTTGTGGAAATACTACTTTATATGCAACTAAAGCACAATTTTGGGGATTTGAGGATTTTGACGAGGATTTGATTGAATTCGCTCTCAACAGAGCTTCCCTTCCTCACAGAACAAAAGAAAGACGAAAATAACATATTACTTACTTGATGATGGCGACGACCAGTGGAGACCGGCGCAGCGAAGGCAAATGGAGAGGAACGGCCCCTTTTTTCTTTCTGCGTGAGGAGAGGAAGAAAGATGAGGGAATGGGAAAAGTAAACCGGGGTAGGTTGAAAGGAAACAGGTTAGAGGAATTTTGGGGAAATCGAAAAATAAAAATGGGAAAAGGGAATCAAAATATTGGTAACCAAACACTCACTAAGGGAATGAAACCCTTTCCCTTTCTTTACTACCCCCAACCAAACGGCCCCTTACTCTTTTTGTCATACACCTGAAGGATGTTCACAAGCTAATTTTTAACACATCCGTGACTAAGTATAATTGTGTGTTTAGCCATCTCTTGATTAGAAAACATATTCCTACGCTGATCAGATTACATTATAAAGAATTTTAATCAATTACTAAATAAAAATTTTTGCATTAAATTTCAAACATATAAACAAAAATTGCAAATTCAATAGCCTATTAAACTAAATTAAATGAAAATTCATTTAAAATTGTGAAATTACATATATGGAATAATATAATAATCAAAAAAATGTTTTATTATGTATTGAAACCAAAAACTCCAAATAAATTTTTTTTTTAAAAAAAAGCCAAAAAACAAAAACGCTTCTAGTTGACTATGATTTTTATTTGTATTAAAGGGTATGTAGCTTCCCTCTCTCCATCCTTCATACTTAATTTGCTTGCTGATTTAAATAAAAAAAAGAATTCTCTAGAATAAGTACGGGATAGCTTCATTATTTTATTCCTTTCTTTTGGATCGAAATAGAATTTACATTAAAGTGGTGTAATAGAGATTGCTTTGCCTGTGGTAATAGCAGACAGAATATCATAGATGAAGTGGTGCAGGGTATCATTCTTTATGTGTTAGATTAGATTGCTTTCAATCCAAGAAATTAAAATTCTCAAATTGTTGAATATAAAGACCCATAACTTGTATTCGTTGTGGATTATAGAAACCGTTTGAAGGTATGTTTACTCAAAACCAACGTTGCTCAATTTCATGTTAAATTTCTGATTTCCTTAATTAATATTTTCTCAGCATCTGAGGTTGTTCTATATTTTGAATTATGATCCAACAGGTACTATTGATGTTGCCACTTATTGGAGAGTTTTCAAGAAAGGTGAATTTAGGAACGACATATCTCTTGGAACCCTGATAATAGTCTTGGACCCATTTTCGGGTAATAAACTCTTTCATCTATATTTATATCTATAGTCTGTAATTTATCTATCTAGGTGTATCCATTTGAAACATTGACGTTCCTGTCCATGCTTTAATTATATATTTTTTTTTTAGAATAAAATTTCCTTTATATAAATATATAATTTATTATTTTATTTTATTAACTTTAAATTATAATAAAATAAAAATAAATATAAATTATACTAGCTCCATGTTTTTCATTTCTTTACATTTGCTTTTTACCAATACCAATAAAATTAACTTTTCACCAATACTAAAACAGAAATAATAATAAACAATTACTAATCTTCTAAAAAACTTATTTTTTCACCGATATCAATAAAGAAATAATAATAAACAATTATAAAACTTACCATAAATGGAAATGTAAACAATTAAAAAACACACCTAAAAATGGAAACGTAAAGAAATGAAAAACACGAAGGTAGTATTACATTAGTCAATACTATTTTAATTTATACATATTTATAATACTAAATCTATTTTAATTTATATTCAAAATTTTATTTTATTCAAAAAGAATTTTATTTTAATTTACTTTCATAATTATTTCTATCACGGAATACTATATTTTGCTGTCATAAAATATAATAAAACAAAAATAAATTCAAATCCTATATTGAAGAATACTATTTTACTTTATATTTATAATTATATTCTATGAAAAAATACTATTTAAATTTATATTCATAATCCTATTCTCTAAAAAAATTTTTATTGTAAAAAAATTTTAATTTTAGTTCATATTTATAATTCAATATTATTATATAGCTCATTATTAATTAATTTATCAATAAAATTAATAAAAAAAATATAAGCGAATCAGAAACCGGTAAGAAATACTACTATTTTGATTCATATTCTTACTCATAATTCTATACTATTAAGAAATATAAATTTAATTATATAGTTAATTAATGTTTCTTACTAAAATTTGGATTATATTTTATTATAGTATAACAATAAATGAATCTTAATCATAAAAGTGTTAAAGAAATATAATTTTATTTTATACTCATTATTGTATTCTCTTAAGAAAATACCATTTTAATTCATATTCATAAATTACAAAATATTATTTTTAATTACATAACTCATTGAGTTATTACTTTTTATATCAAAATTTATGTTGTAATGAAATAATGATAAATTAATTCTTAAACTATCAAAGATCAAAAGAATACTATTTTAGTTCATATTAACATTTTTAATTTGGGAAATTCCAAAGCTCTCGAACGAGAGCCTCTCGAATTTCCCTTTTTTTTTTTCTAAATTTTCAATTTCTTTTTTTTTTTATTTTTTGTTTGTGTTGGATCCCGAAATCAATTTTAGTGGTCTACAGTTTGGATAAATTGACTCTGTGTTGTAAATAAAATGTAAAATAATACAGACCGTTGAATTTTATAGTCAGAAGAAATTTATAATACATGGTCGATTTCTGTGAACCGCAACCTACTGGAATTGATCTCGGGGTTCAGTATAGACAATTTATCGTGTCGTATCGAGAGATAAAAAAAAAAAAATCAAAATTGGCATGCCTCTCGAAAATATCGTCGAGAGGCATAGCCGGATCCTTTTAATTTATACTAGGAATGTTATCATCTTCTTCAAATAGTGGCTTGGCAGTTTTTAGAACTGATGTCTCATTTCTGATTGTATCAACCAGTTGTGGATTTAAAAGACTGACTGAAACATGATGTATTTCAGGTAGCAGTTTTTTCGCGTTCACGAGGTGCAAATTACCTTAATATAACACTTAGCAACGTTGGTACAGGTACTTCTTCTACCTGGTTATTGTAATTAAACCAATTTAAGAGTGACATAAACTCCAATCACAAATCACTATGGATTATAGACGGAGACTTTTATTGTTATCTGATTGCTGCATACACTGACATAGTTTCGCTTCACTGTTGAGGGGATGTGATTTATCAAACCCTTGAATAACATTTGTTTTAACTGCTAGCTTCTCCTCCACTTTTTCTATTTTTCACAGCTTGAAGACCAAATTAAGCATCTTTAATGAAAAGTTCTCTCTGAATAGTGACAATCGCAAATCAAATCTGTATAGTAATTTGGGCACAACAAAGCATGTTCCTGACCACATTAACTTTGACCATATATTACCATAAGTAATAAAGAACAAGCACGAAAATACATCTAGATGCACATGCGTACATAGAGACCACGCTTACAGCATCATGCATGACGACATTTTGCAGGTCATCCCAAGGATACAAATTTTCACCAACACAAAAATATGCTGCACCAACAGCCAAGCATGCTGCTCTTGTTTCTGGTAGGATAATTCTGCTTCCATTTTTTCTCTTTTCCTCTGTTATATTACTTACAGACCATTTTGTACTCTTGAGTAACAAACTGTCATTTTTTTTTGGTTATAATTCGGTGTATTTTCTCATGAGAATCACGTAGGAAAGCCTCAGATTAGTTAGCCATCGACACCAGCTTTATACTGCTTTAGAGTGATTTATACTATAGAACTATACTAGTTAATTAAAGCATATTGCAATTTAGGAGTTAAAAGAATCTGCTTTGATTAATCTCTTAGCCATGCATAAGACTTGGATGTGTTGATGGAGCGAAGGCACAGCTTGGCTATGTCGAAACAGACTCTTCTGATAACTATGCATAATACTCACTTTTTTTTCACATTCTCACTTTAGATTTTGTTTTAGGCAATTGATAATGTTTGCAAGTGTACTATGTTTCAGATTTTTAATTTTCTTTTTTTTGAAATTTTGGATGAAGGAGAAGACACAAGGTTAATTTTTTAATTTTTAAAACTAAACAAATGGAGTTAATTTGGTAAATTGATACATAATTAACAGAAAATAATATATTATTTAATGGAAGGACAAAATATCATAATCAAAATACAAGGATAAAAGTATCTATTCATAAAACTAGAGGGGTAAAAATATACATTTGACCAAATATTAAGGATAACTTTGTAATTTTCCCTATTTTTCTTTAGCTCCACAGAAAAGCCCTCTTTCGAATCCCTGGAGATGCTAGGAATCTTTGATAAAAGCCAGATTCTCAGCCACAAGTTTCCCAACTCACTTATTGACTTAAAATGAAAACGCCTCACAGAAAGAAAGTATACGAAGAGCATTAATTTTACCCCGGGATCATTGATGACAACAGTATTATGATGACAACAGACTTAGAATTAGATGAATTAGTTAATGAATTAACCAATAATAATTAGAAATGTGGCTGACATTAACATAAAAATTAAATAAAATAAAATAAATAGACACGTGATCTTGTCCCCTCTTTCCATCTTCTTCCTTCTTCCTCTTTCCTTTTCTTAATATTGCAGTAACAGGCCTGACCCATGTCTTTCATTTTCTTTTCTTTCTTTCTTTCATGGAAATTAAAAAAACTTGTGTGAAAATAATTGCAAAGGCCGAAGAAAAAAAAAAAACAAAAAGAAAAGTTTTTTTGACTTAGAATTAGATAAATTAGTCAATGATGACAACAGCATTATGATGGTTGTCATATATAGGTGAGCTGAAGGTTTCAGATTCTGTAAACAAATAACAATGGAGGAGTTTCATACATCCATTGACTCTGAGTTACACAAGGCTGCATCAGAAGGCATATTTGACAAGTTCCAGCATTATCCACACCCACTTGATCAACTCCTTACTCCAACCAAAAACACAATTTTGCAGATCTATCTTAATTCTTCAAGCGAAAGATCCTCAGATTTTATAGAAAAGGTAGTTCGCCTGTGTCCCTCACTGTTACAACAGACCAACAACAATGGCGATACCCCTTTGCATATTGCAGCAAGGTACGGTCAGTTTCATGCCGCAAAAGCTGTTATCAAATCAGCTCAAGCTCAGGAAGATTTAGAGAGTAGAGGAGAAGAGGGGACGGTGAGGTTGATACTGAGAATGGAAAACAAGACAGAAGACACAGCTTTGCATGAGGCTGCCCGATGCCCAGATAATCGAAGTGTTGATGTTGTGAAAGAAATATTGGCCGAGGAAGACGCTCACTACACGTATTTGCCTAATGCCCAAGGAAAACCTCCACTTTACTT
This sequence comes from Croton laevigatus, assembly GCA_949640765.1. Lineage (NCBI taxonomy): Eukaryota > Viridiplantae > Streptophyta > Magnoliopsida > Malpighiales > Euphorbiaceae > Croton > Croton laevigatus. The sequence continues at coordinate 5,764 of CATIWJ010030066.1, forward strand.
GGCTGTTGACGAAGGAAGTTTAGCAATTGATAAAGCTACTGAAATCCTCAACTTCTGCAAATCAATCGATTACAGTGGCCCTAATGGCAAAACAGTTTTGCACGCCGCAGTTTTGGGCTATAGTAAGTTAATAGAAAATAATAATCTATTTTATTTTCTTTTTATTTTTTGTTTTTCAATAGAAACAGACGCCTTCTCAACTAGCGTCACTACTATCCTTTTACACAATACACATAATTTTATTTTAAATATTTTTTGCAATTTCTGTTATTCTAGTGTATTAAAAAAAATTAAGTATAAAATTAAACCACTATGCTAAGACTGTAATATAAATTATATTTCTTTTATAGGGAAGTACCTTTATCTAAATTTTTAAAAATAAAATAAATATTTTGTTAAGAACTTACGAGGAACACCAACAATGAGTGGCTATGCATGAATAAAACTAAAATGAAAAATAGTTCTTTTGTAATTATTATTTTGTAATTTCTTTTATTATGTGTGAATCTACTTTTTATAGATCAGCTTATACGTATATATTTTTTTTATTAGGGTCATAGAGAAACTTATAGAGAACAGAGGTAGTTTGGCAAGAGAAGCAGATGAAAATGGATGGACTCCACTTCACTATGCTGAATACAAAGGGAGTAACTATGTAGTGCAAATATTGCTAGATAAAGATAAATCTGCAGCCTACATTGGTGATAAAGACAGGAAGATGACAGCTCTTCATATAGCTGTTTTTAGATGTCACAAAGCCATAACTAATATGATTATATCTAAATGTGTGGACTGTTGTGAAATGGTTGACAAAAAAGGCAAGAATATTCTTCAATATGCTGTGATTAGCAAACGTGATGGAGTACTAAAAGTAATCCTCAAACATCCATCCTTATTGTACCTCCTAGAAGGGAAAGATGAGAAAGGGTACACACCAATGCAGCTATTTTGTGTTTCTCGTGATCGAAAGTATCCTGATGACTTATTACCTGGGAAGAATTGTTGGACTCAACATCCATCCATGTTATATTGGAAGTCATATGATGATTTAACCCCTGAAAAGAAGGTAAAAGTTGTCTGACTCAAATCATATTTTTCAATTAACATCATTAATTTCTCAGTGATAACTAATGATTGCAGAATGATTGTTTCGGATGGATGAATGATCTTGGTAATGGGCCATTTGGTAAGAATTGCATTGAATCCAAAATTGCTTGGCCAGAAAAAGAACTACCTGAACTAGAAAAAGCAAAAGATTCTCATCTAGTAGCATCAGCACTGGTAGCGACTGTAACTTTTGCAGCAGCATTCACCTTACCGGGAGGCTACAAAACTGATGGAAAAGATGCAGGAACTGCAATCCTAAGTAGAAATTCAGCATTTAAAGTATTTGTCGTATCGGATGCCATAGCTATGGTTTTATCTACCTCTTCTGTGTTTATCCATTTTATAATAGTATTAGTACGGTACAAATACCGATACCTATGGTTAATTAACTCTGCATTTTGGTTTATTGTGGGTGCTATGGTAGCAATGGTAATTGCATTTGTTACCGGCACTTATGCAGTTTTAGCACATTCATCAAGAATCGCAGTTGCCACTTGTATAATTGGCTTCAGCTTCATCATCTTTGCCTTGTTTACTGTCTTTAAGCTAACAATGGACTATTTGAAAAGGATATTTGACGAACAAGATGGCTCGCAGGACAGAAGTTCACCATTATACATCTTGTTGTTGCTTATATTTATTTTGGGGATTGCTTTTGGGCAACCTTTTATATGCAGCGGTAAGTATACATTTGTTATCTACTATATTTTATTTAATTTGCCAACGTTGGAATGTATGACTTAAACCGGGTACCGAAAGTTAAATCAACTAAAAGACCTGGTTTGTGATGTACATTCTATCTATCGCCCTTTTATTTAAAATATAATAATAATAATAATAATAATAATAATAATTCAGTTTTGATTAACCTCAACGTTTTTTGTGGAATGCAAAGTGTTGCTTTTGAGCATACTTCCATTGGGAGGGATCGAACTTGCACGGAAAGTGGTCAAAAGACTTAGAAGGAGAGGAGGACGATCTCGGAGTGGATCTCGCATTTCAAGATTTGAAGGGTTATAATATCATAATATACTACTATTGTATGAAAATAATAATAATAATAATAACAACAATAATATTGCAATGGCTTGAATTACCATATTTTATTTTGTACAATCATGCTACTTTTCTTTATTTTTCGTTTGACTCGTATGCGGTCAATTACCTTGATTGAATAATAGTTGTGTTGGAATTAATTAATTAATATTAATTAATTAAGATCCGCCTATAACATATAGGTCATAGTAGATCCAATTAACATATAATGTAAATGAGTAACCCTATGAGTTTTAGGATTAAATGAATAACCATCATAACCCAACACATATATATATCACCTAATAAGAGATTAGATTAGGGTTTTGTCATAAAATCTCTGCAATAACCACTCTAAAGAAAATAAGGTTTTCTTCTAGTCTCTCTTATTCTCAAACTTGTTCCATCTCATTTAAAATTCTTAGATCGTGAAACTCTTCTATAGGATTTTATATTCTATAGACGACCTAACTTGCTTGACCTAACTTGCTTAATCCTGTAATTGCTTTCGCTCGTGGAAATTTGTTTGTCAAATACAAGAGATATTTATGTCTATTTCCAATTTATTATATATTATCGTAATATATAAAATCCTTCATTAGTTTCAAAGCCTGCTAGGAATCGATTGAATAAGTTTGATTGATTTGTGCATATTTATATGTAAATATGACTAATATTTGTTATTGGATTAATTTAAGAATTAATTTTATGCGCTATAATTTTGATGAACAAATTCATTTTGCTCCCGTCATTGTTTTTAGATCTGTTTTAGAAATGTTATTTTTTTATTAAATTTTGTTTATTTAATATAATAAGATAAAAAAATTAAAACGCAAGAACGAAGAACACAGTCTTCGTCTTCGTTCATCATCGTCCGGCTAAAAGGAGTTGCCGTTGATGGAGAGCCTGGCAGAGGTCTCTCACCAATGCGGCTCACCTATGGCAGTCCCTAGTCCCTGCGGCGGCAACACAAGTTTGGAAGTCCTATAGTTGACCTTTGTTTTCTTCCTGTAAGCCTCCTTACTTGTTTACGGACCAAACCCACAACCAAACCCGTAGTCACCCAAAAAGACCATCGCTCACAGCCAAACAAGGAGGTTGCCTATAGCAACATCCAGACGACCTTTCCACACAGACTACCAACCCTGCGAACTCGACCACAACCTATACCATACCCTGCTACTGACAGGCTACCAATTACACATGTGTCACCTCCTGCGGCTACCCGTATGGGCATGACCTATACCTCCCAATAGTGAACACATAGTGTCCAGACCATACCATCCGCTGCAGAAACACTGTGCGCTAGACCACTATAAATACCCAACCTGCCATAAACGACCCATAACAACCATTTAGTCTACAATTGGTGCAATAAGTGTGGAGGAGAAATGCCTTAGATCTTTCAACATCACATTATAAAAAAACTGGCGATGAATGGATTGGAAGGCACTCGTGATGTCCAAACCATCCAGGAAAGCCAATAGGCGAATCCCCAGGCGTCGACCTAATTTCCCCAGAGTACCATCCTTCCTGGGTATTCGAGGGGAGAGGATGGGCTTCCTATGACCTTTCCCTTGTCCACCTTTCTTCACCAACGTTTAGAGGACAACTTCTCACCTCTAGGCAACGGCTCCTCTAAACAATAGCGTAACTCAACAATCTTCTCAGCATCAACACAATTCTACCATTTTCTCACCAACCACTCTCATGACTTTTTCTTTCGCCCAGCAGGAACAAATGTTCAACATATTTGCTCAGTTCTTATGACAGAACCCTAACTCCACAACACCTCCTACATTCTCAACCCCCAGACAGAGGTCGCCTCCTCCATCAATCACAAATCCAGCTGAATAGTTCCTGTCCAGTGACAACCTGACTAAAGAGCCACAGTTAGCTCCCCAGAGAACTCGAGAGGAAGACAATCTAGAGGAAGAGGGTCACAAGGAAATTCGTCGATCCCTCATTCGACAACCTACCGTAGCCAGGCCACAATAACTATCACCCTTCTATTACAATGAAAACCCCGATAGATAGAAACAGTAAGAGTATGACAAGTACCCCAAGCCTCGGTGGGGCAAACAAAAACTAAAAGCCAAGGTTGAACAATAGGTTAAGGGCATCCATGGCGAGGATGAGCTAGAACAGACCTTTCAAATCGTCTCTCCTTTCGTACTCAGCATTGAAACTGCCCACATTCCTACTTGGTGGAAGGCCCTTAATTTCAAAATGATCTACTCAGGTAAAGGAGACCCCCCGTAGTCACACTCGTCTTTATCGCGATTTCATGGTAACAAGACAAGCAATAAATGCCCTTATATGTAATCACTTTCTAGAAACATTAGCTGATGATGCCAGTGAATGGTTTCACCATCTTTCTGCTCAAAGCATTTCGAGTTTTCCCGACCTTGTAGAGAAGTTCATACTCTAATTTTAGAAAAACATACCACATAAAAAGAGGCGTCCGACCTAAAGCTTGTCGTCAAAACAACAGTGAGTACTTCGAAAAGTTTTTAGACAGGTTCAGAGCAGTGGTTATTCAGATACAAAATCTGAATGCGAGGCTAGCTACGCAAATATTACGATCCAATTGCTATTTCTAAGAACTGACTAACTCCTTGTACATGGAAGAGCCGAAATCTATTTAAGACTCGTTGGCGAGGGCGAACAAGTACGTTAGAGTTGATACTCAATATAGAATATCTGGTGCTTCCACTCAAAGATTAGACCATAGAGATACCCAACCAGAAAGGACAGTATATGATCACCAGCCAGCGGGAGATGAAAAAGAAAGACCATGGTCCTCCGGTAATCATGGTAGGGGAGGTCGCGGAAGAGGAGGTTACTGAGGCAGCAGGAGAAGCCCCTACGTCGACGATCGAATGGTTTTCGATAGAGATAGTGGTAGTACCCAATCCTACATTCCTATGTCCTCCTCTGTCTATATCGCAAGCGAGAACCATTCCCAAAGACACGCTCCTTATAGGTACAGGTGGCGCCTTTATAACGCCAATTACAATTCCCATGGCTATTGCGACTACTATGGATTGCCCGGTTATAGCACGGCAGAATGTAAAGCCTTCAGGGTCGAAATAGATCGCATGCTACAAGCGGTTGAACCAAAGAATTCTGCAAACGTTTACAAACAGCACAGGAACGAGACCAAAGGAAGCTTGTCGTTAAATTACCAATTGTACAGCGATCGAATGAAGGAGGTCAAGGATCGGGGGCTAGGAAAGAGCCACAAGGAACAATCCACATAGTCATACCCGTAGAGTTCAATGAGCCAGGCATGTAAGCGAGCAAAAGAACGGCCAAAGAAGTGTTTTTAACTAAGGAAATTGACTCAGCAGACATCATCATTTCTTTCTCGAGTAAGGATAGATGTGACGAGAGGGACATCACTTACCCGCATAGTGATGCCCTAGTTATAGAGGCAGTCATAGCAAACTTTGTAGTGAAAAGAATTCTAGTTGACGGTGGTAGCGCCGTCAACGTTCTAACCTTATAGGCTTTCTCTCAATTAAGAATCGAAGCAAATAAACTTCAGTGAATTAAAACTCCCATAGTCAGCATCTCTAAGAAGCCCATAAAGACCGAGGGCATCATTGAGCTCTCAGTTGGGTTGGGCGAGCAGGAACACATCGCATATGCCAAAGCCTTTTTCCTTATTGTTGACTTACCTCTGGCCTACAATGCCATCATTGGGTGACCCCTCCTGAGTAAGGTAGGAGCAGTTACTTCCATCACATACCTTACATTAAAATGCATATCTCCCACCGGAGTCGCAATGGTCAAAGGATGCCAAAAAATAGCATAGGAATCATACTACACAGTAATAAGAGGTGGATAGCTTATCAATATGATAGAGATTAGAGGACCCTACAAAAGTTGGATGCTGGGAATACCCCCACCTTAGGGCGAGCTCCTGGCAATTGACAAAGAACAAACACTGGTCATAAAACCAACCCAAGAGAAATCTCAAGAGGACAACGAAGCAAGAGCTACAATGGAGACCGCATGCAAATCACAGCTAACTATAGAAGAGTCAAATGAGGAAGAGAGGTTCGATCCGAAGGATAGATGCCACTCATATGAGCAAGTAGCAACAGTCAAGGATTTAAAAGAGATAACCGGTAAAGTCATCAAAATAGGCACTAAGATGGGGGGAAAGTCAGTGCTAATTGAAAACTTCCTAAAAACGGAGGTAAACAGCTTCACATGGAAGCCAAATGATATCGTCTAGATAGACCTCTCAGTTATGATGCATAAACTGAGCATCGATCCAACTTATCTGCCAGTGATGCAGAAAAAGAGAAAACACTCAAAAGAGAAAGACAAGGCCATCGAGGCAGAGACGTACAAGCTTGTAAAAATGGGTTTTATTATGGAAGTAAATTACCCAGAATGGTTGGCCAATGTCGTGGTGGTCAAGAAATCGAATGAAAAATGGCAAATGTGCATCGATTTCACCGACCTCAATAGAGCATGCTCAAAAGATGCACACCCTCTACTTAGTATCGACAACTTGGTCGATTCCATGACAAGATACACGATTTACTCCTTTATGGATACAGAAAAAGGTTACCATTAGATTATGATGGATTCGACAGACGCCAAGAAGACCAGTTTTGTTACTAAAAGGGCGACCTATTGTTATAGAGTCATGCCCTTCGGATTGAAAAACACAGGAGCCACCTACCAATGATTGGTTAACAAAATGTTTAAGGACCTGATAGACCGAAACATGGAGGTCTATGTCGACGATATGATTGTGAAAAGTAGGTCTATGGAAGAACACATTCAGGACTTAGAGGAAGTATTCGCCATACTCAATCAATACAAGCTCAAACTCAACCCTAAAAAATGCGCCTTTAGAGTATAAACAGGGAAATTCTTGGGATCCATGATTTCACAAAGAGGAATTGAAGTGAACCCAGAAAAGATCAAAGACATCATGGATATGCAACTGCCTTGAACCCTACTGTCATGTCTAAGGTACCAAAATTCTAAGTTTTGAATATTTGACAAACTTATTTTATATTATGAAGTATATAATGTTGTTTTAAGTTCTCTTTAAGTTGTTTCAGATAAACAAAATCATGAACAAGTGAGTGAAGTTAGAAAAGTTGTAAAAAGATTAAAGTCTTGATCCAGCACTAGTGTCGCGACTGCGACATCCTTAGCACGCTTGCGACCAAAGGCTTTTCAGAGCTCAAAATTTTTCTTCAGCGACCAAATTTTTCAGAGCTCTAGAATTCCCGTGACCAAACTTCTCGCTCGAGACCCAAACATGACTTGGCAGTTACAAGGAAAAACAACCAAGTCATGCACATGACGTGTTCATCGCGCTTGGAATGAAAACATGATTTGGCCAAGATTTTTCTCGTCAGCTACTGGAAGTCTCACCACAATGGCTTTCGACTGCGATCCCAACAACAAGTAGTCGTTGCAACTGTCCAACCACTGAGTCGCGCTTGCAACCTGTCCTTTGTGATCATGAAATAACCAATGTCAGACTTAACAGCTAGTGCATTAAATGCTGAAGCGGAGTTCGTTTTGAATTTTCTATGAGAGGTTGTGCTTACGACACTTAAATCGCGCTCGCGACGTTGATAGAGAAATAGAACAGATTTTTGATCTCTCATCCAACAGCTAGTTTATTCAATGTGAGTATAAATACCCACTCAAACTGTCTTAATGAGGTTACACAACTACAGAATTTAACACTTCAATTTACTTCATTTACTTCAATCATCATTTTAATCATTTTCAATTAATTCTTTGAGTGTTTATTTGTTGGGTAATCAATAAACCCATTCTTTGTTAATTGTTTAGTTTTAGAGTTAGCTTTAAACTTTAGTAATTTGTTTGTTGTAAGTTTGGGGTGAGCACAAACCCTGAGTTTGAGATAAACTTGCAAAACATCTTGTATCTTTCTTATGATTAGTGGAACCCAATTCTTTCTAGAGTTGGAGAAGTGGACATAGGTAAGAGTTTGGCCAAACTACTATAAAATCCTTCTATTTGTCTACTAAAATTCCGCACCAAACTTTTAGAAGGCCACTAATTCACCCCCTCTTAGTTGCCAAAGGACTAATAATTGGTATCAATGCTAAGTACTCTTATTTGAACTTCATTGCAAGAGTTGATCTAAATGGCAACACATCAAGAGGTTCATCATCAATCTCTCAAGCCTTTGATGGAAGTGATTTTCCATTTTGAAAAGTTTGTATGGAGAAGTATTTGGGAAGTGAAAATCTAGAGGAGTATGTTGTAGAAGAGTTAAAGGCCCCTATGAAGCTAGATCAAGATGGAATTGCAATTCCAACTCCAAGTAAGAATTGGACGGATGATTACAAAAGAGATTACACTAGAAGCAACTTATGTATTCCTGAGCTCATAAGTTGTATGTCAAGAGAAGAAGCTGGTAGAATCGTCCATTGCACTTCCCCGCATCAAATGTGGAATACCTTGGAGAACTATCATGAAGAAGCTCACCGCCATCTTTGAATATGAAACCTTTCATAGATTAGATAATGAAGATATCACTACCATGACAAATCGCCTATTTGCCATGGTCACTTGCTTAAAGAAATTAGGCAAGCACTATACTTCCCAAGAAATCAATGATAAAATTTTGAGAGTCTTGCCGGAATCTTGGGATGCTTTTATGTTATCCTTAAAAAGGAGTCACAATATTAATAGAATGAGATCAGAAGAGCTTATATAAGAACTCTTATCTTGGGAGATCACTCTCCACAAGAGGAACCAACAAAAGCAAACCTTGGAAGGAGGAGAAAAGAAGAAGACTATAGCTCTCAAGGCTAGTGAAAAAGGAATAAGCAAGTTAAAGATTCATCATCTAGTGATGAAGAGTCAAGTGATGATGAGGAATACAAGAAAATTAAAGCCTTTGTCACTAAGAAGTTTGGAAAGAACTTTCATATTCGAAGGAAATTCAAGAAGATTCAAGTAAGAACCAACTTGCTATGAATGTGGTAATGTTAGCCACCTAAGAAGTGAGTGCCCAAAGCTTGGGAGAGATAAGAAGAAGAAAGACAAGGAAGAAAGAAGGAAAGATAAGGAAGCTAGAAGAGAGAAGAAGGAAAAGAAGAAGTCATTCAAAGCCACATGGAGCGATAGCGATTCTTCTAGTGGAGAAAAAGAAAGCAAAGAAGTGGCTAACTTGTGCTTCATTGCTTTTGAAGACAATGATGAATGTGGATCCTCTCAATGCTTGGTCTCTTACCAAGAAGCTTTCAATGAGGTACCCTCTTCCTCTAATTCTCATACTCTCTCTAAGCATAATAATGATTCTCTTAAAAACAATTCATTCGACATTTTTTTTAATTTCGTTAAAAGTTTGTAAATTGACCTTTTTTTCACGAATTAACATTTTTCACATTAATTTAATACCAAACAAACATTTAACGATAAACTTTATTCCACATTTCTATCTCATTCACACTAATTCTCTCTCCGCGTTTGTTCACTTCCGTCTTCTCCTCACTCACCCTAATAATATTCTCTCATTCTGGCAAAAATTCAACTGAACCAAAAAATCTACAAGAACAATGAAAGACATTTGGTGAATTTGGAAAATTTGTAACATATTTAATTATTTGTTAAATTGGAAATTCGTAAGAACGAAAAAATTGGTTAAATTCATCAAGGGAAATTTTTTTTATGTTATTCTTATTCGGCCAAAACTTTGGGAAAAATTCCCTGAACTCTATGAATGCTCAAACCTTAATTTTAGCTGATATGTCTAATAAAATAGAAAATATGAATGTTGATTATTTAATTTTAAAATATCTTTCTAATGTATTTATTCCAAAGTCTTATACAATCCCTTTCCTTTTTTTTACCCATAATTTAATAAGGAATCAGTCAATAGTAGCAATTAGTAGTGGCAAAGTTGGAAATTTAATTCAGAGGGGGCGAAATTTAACTAAATAACAATAAAAAAATTGTAATGTCTATAATAATATTTGAGGCTGAGATATATTAAAAAAATATTTTTTCAACAAAAAATAAAGCTTAATATATAGATACCGAATTACTAATTATTTTTAATATTTTTTTATTAAAAAAGTTACCTAAGTTTTAATAGTTTAAATACATTTGCTTTTAATAGCATAGCAGTTATAATTTTAATACAAAATTCACTAATTAGTTTACCAATCATGAGCTATTCAGTTATTCTAAAAATATATATATAATCCAGTTATTGAAAAGAAGCTAAATGAAATATAAAAACAATAAACATATAGGCGGTAGCAATTTTGGAAAAAAAAAATCTAATATTTAAAAAAAAAATATATATATATATATATATATATATATATATAATAAAAACAAGATGAACTCAACCTTTTTAATTCTAGTTTTACAGAAAAAATCTATTAAAACTACCATTTAAGAAATTTAATTTAATAGATATTAAAAAGTGAGATCATATTTGGAAAAAATATTCAAAAAATTTGAGTAATTTGTTGATTTGGTTTTAGCACTCCATGGCAAGATTATAGGTTTAAAATTATATCATACATATTCCTCGAAGAAACAAAATAAGATTAAAAAAAAATTGCTGCATGTTATAGATTTTTCTATATTGGATCACTCATCCATTCCAGTGTAGGCGTGAGCCTACCCATAGAGAAGGGTAGCTCCGCTGCTCACAATTGGAATTGATATTGTGTAACAGATCCATCACAAATAGAAGTTTTGTTAGATACTATCGGTGTCTATTGACAGAGTAGATTGACATTCAAATGGACATAAGCATTGGAGAAAATTGGATTGAAAAAGTCACTCCTGTGAGTTATTTGCACATTAGCAAAACAAAAACCTACACAGTGGTTGATCAAATTCCCTCTGTCGCTGCAACATTTATTGTTACATCCAATGATGAAACTGATAAGAATGGCTACAAGAAATTCCTGCAAGACCTTAGAACCAATTTGGCTTCCAAGAAACCCAACGATAAAAAACAAGTTTTACCTTCCACAGCTTCAAGTTCAGCCAAATTGCTACGTAGATATGATAATTAACAACCAAGATTCATCACAAGTTTCTAAGGAGATTACATTGGGATTAAATGTTAGAAATTTGCATGTGGTGGCTTACAAGATAATTCCTACTACCTCCGTTTTTCTCAATTCTTTACATTGAAATCAACATGATTAGTTTCAAGTTTGATGTTGATAGTTTGATAGGTTGGGTTAGGTAGGTTAAAGTATTATTTATATATAACTTAAGTACAGTAATCATACTTTATAACTAACCTAAAAATACTTTAATCTACCTAACCTAACCCATCAAACTATTAACACCAAATTTGAATCTAATCATGCTGATTTCAATGTAAAGAATTGATAAAAACGAAGGTAATATTTCATTAACGATAAAAATGAATTGAAAGATGCTCAAGCTAATCTTTTTGCGACAAGAAAGCAAAACATACTCACAGCTTTTCCGTGTAATTATATAGATTTTGAACGTTATGGTGGAGATAGACTGAAAACTGAGCTAGGAATTGTGAAATTATGTTGAAAAGCTTCATGAGAAATCATTTCTTTTCCCACATTCTTTTTGTTTTTGCTCTTGTTTTTTGCAGTTGAGTAGAACTACTAGCAGAAACAATATTGTATGGAAATGAGAAAGCTTTGCTCTTGGTCCGTGAAAATCTATTGCCGCCTTATCATAGACTCTAGCAGCCTCCTCTGCCGTATTAAAAGTCTCAAATCCTAGTTGCTCGCCGAGGATATCTTCTCTCCGCCGCCAATTTCACCCATGGCCTCTGCCTTACCCCTTTGCACCGATCGTTTGCGTGGATCGCTTTCCTTTTTTTTTTTTATTAAAATAATACTATAATAATATATAATTATGGCATAATATGTTACTTAAAAAATAAAAATTAGACTGAAAAAGGTTAAAAATATGTAATTTATAAGTGATTTTAACGGAAAATTTCATATTATTTAATAGAAGAACATAATCGTCAGACAGAAACAAAACGTAGGGATAAAAAAGTCTATAGAAACAAAATAGTAGATGAAGTTAAAATAGAGAAATAAAAATGTAATTTTCCTCAAGTTAATTTATATTCTTTTGGTCAATGTTATGTAGAATTGTAAAAGGGAACCTATACTTCAGCTCCGAAGTGAAAAATTATTAGTTTGATTTGACTTGCAAAATTTAAAGAATGTCACTGTAAATTTGATTCGTGGTCGATGGTTTAAATATTTTCAAATAAAATCGCGAAAAATTATAATTAAAATTTATATTAAATGTAGCTTTTTTTTTTAAAGTATAAAAATTCAATTCACTAAAACAATTCTTATGAAGTTGATCAAAGCATCTTGTTTATAATCTTACGACTTTGTAGATGGATTTGGGCATTTTTCAATTCCAACTCAGTGTGAAACTCATATCGGATATTAATTGAGATTTGATATGGTATACATGTTAGACCACCTAACTACATAAACTTGAGTTAACCATTGTTATTTTTTTATTATTTATTTAAGTATTAAGTTTAATATTTTAGACTCTATATTTTTTTCTTTATTTTTAAAATAAAATATAAGTAAATATAATCTAAAATATTAAAACTTAAATAAATAATAAAAAATAACAAATTTAATATCCATTATTCTCCCACATAGTGTTAACAATTATTTTTAAATGATAAAATACCCATATACCTGAAAATGACTAAATTGGCCCCAAACATGAAAAATATAATATTATACTCAAAATGACCATTTCATTATCCTGAGTATTAAACAAACATCCAAATATCCAATTACATGAATATAAAATATAAGGGTGTAAAATTGCCATTTTGTCCCTAAAGTGTAAAATTACCATTTTGCCCATAACCTCATACTTCATGAAAATTAAGGATTACACAATCTTACACTCTTAAACAAAGTATACTCTCAAAATTTATTCAAATACAATTTATTATCAAAATACAATTTACTTTAATTTCATACAAATCCAAAAGGCATAGACTACTTAACATGTATTGTTATGATTGGCCAGACCATAAATGCACACTACTAAAAAGCTAATCACATTCCCAGTATTCCTCCTGTTAAGTGCATTAGCTAACATATCAAAAAATTCTTAAATTCAAAACTTACCATAAAACCAACAAAAAACCTAATACTCAAATATTGCAAAAATATCGACATCAAACAACAAACAGTGCTTAAAGCACAATCTAAACTGATAGCAATATCCCAACACATTTATCGAGACACCAAACACTCAAACATAATGCATCAAAATCATATATTAACCCATTTTCACAATTTAGCTCGATAAATAAAAATCAATATTTAATAACAAAAATCATTTGATATACTACCACAATGTTATTTTCTCAATATTTAAAATTTTTCAAAATATAATCATTACACACATTTATATACGATGAAAGATGAAGGTTTAAGTAATATGAATGTGGGGTCTTACACTCAGTATGTGAGTTTATGACAAAAAGGGTGTTATTTTAAAAACAAAATTGATAAAAGTAGACTTAAATTGAAACTATTTTAAAAAATGGTATAGTTGAGTATTTGAAATTACAAATTCACTTCTACCCCGAAGTGGATTTGGTAGAGTAAAAAATTGCAATGTAATAGTATTTTATTTAAAAATGAATATGCTCCCTGCGAAAACAGATTTCGTTGGAAATAAATTGAAACTATGAAATTATGCCTCTACAGAAAGAATCTGTGCAAAATGTTGGGGTAATTATTTTTTATTGAATCTTCTGCAAGAAAAGGATTTAACTAAAATTAAAGTGGTTTATCAAATCCTCCACGTGTCAAAGAGGATTTTGCACTAAATCCTATTCTCTTCTTGCGGAAGAAGATTTAGTGCGAAATAAATTATTGTCTTGTCTCATCATGGAGTGTTTGGATAAGTGGTTGAATAATAAGTTACTTTAAAACCTCTTTCATGGGAAGAGTATTCAATGAAAATTCTTGACACTTACAAGAAAGCAAAATTTGTGAATTGTCATTTTAAAAGTATATATTCTTTCTTCTTACAGGAAAAATTGTAAAGAATTCGAATAGTCTATAAAAGAAGAAAAAGAGTAGTAACAACAACATTTCAATTGCAGAAAGAGAGAAGTTTTCTACCAAAGAAAAGAAGAGAGAAAAGTTGGTGTAATAATTTCATTTCGGAAAAACTACTTCATTTATTTTTTTCTTTTCGAAATGATGAAGAGACTTCTTCATTAGGCAAGTGGAGAATTTTTTTAAAAAAAGTATGGCTACCTACAAGTGAGGAAAAATTAAAACCAAGTATGTTTTTTAGTTTTAAAAATTAATAATCTAAATATTTCTAATAAGTAAATTTTTAAGCTGGTCGCCAACCTACTACAATCATCCTTCTTTATCCAAGCTTGGGACCAGCTACTTTACTCACATAATTGAAGAAAGAAGACTTTAGATAGTATGGGCATATTGTCATAGAACATTTTCCCACTTGGTAATATTTTATAAATATTTTTATAAATTCAATAAAAATTTATTTTGTGAAAATTAAATAAGTAAATATCCGAACAGGACGAAGAAACGGATATTTCAAGTATAATATTGGAATTTTCGACTCCGAGAGTATTTTGGTCATTTTGACCCTCAAAAAATTTTAGACTCAGAATTTAGTCTTGAAATGTCAAAATTTGGAATCTAGACATCGAGACGATCGATTTAAGTATAATTTTGCTAGGAATCGAAGATATGTCAATTTTTACCCACGTCGGGTAAAAATCGGTAAATCAATTTTATCACTGTAAAATGGTAAAAATCATCAATAATTGGTAGAAACTTCATGATTAAGGCTTGAAGATAATATTAGATAAGAATCTAGTTTTCCAACAATAAAAATTCAAAGTGGAGGATAATATTTGATGAGTATAATTAAAATAATTAAAAATATTTTTCACAAATTATGGTCAAAAATTAGTTTGAGTACTATTTTGAAGCCTATAAATAGATCTTCAATCCTTCAAGGTTCATTGGAGCGCAAATAAGTTTGAAAAGATCTTTAAAATTAAGAGAACATTCAAAATTTTGAGTGTTTGCCATTAAGATAAAAAATAAGGAAGGAGAAGGCAGAAATGAGAATAACCAAGTTGGAAAAAGGTTTGATACTTTAACTTTGAATAAAATACTTTCAAATTTATTCTTCATTTATTTTAAATTCATTATTTGAGTTTGTTATTAATTAAGTTTATTATTTCAAGTTTATTTATTTTCTTTATATTTATCTTTATATACTATTATTATTATATTATTACTACTACTACTACTACTACTATTATTATTATTATTATTATTATTATTATTATTATTATTATTATTATTATTATTTCAATATTAAATACCCATTTAATTTGTGAAAATTTATCTATTTATTTATTTATTTATTTTATCATTTACTTATTCTTTAATTTTATTACTTTTCTATATATCTATATATTTTGTGGGGTATTCATTTTTACTTTAATAATTGCTCATTTATTTTAATTGCTTTAAATAATTTAATATTTATTTATTTTACGAGTTCAATTTAATTTACTTATTACTTACTTTTCTATATATGCATATATTTTGTGGAGTATTTATTTTAATTCTTACTTTAATTTTTATATTACTCATTTATTTTAATTTCTTTTAAGTATTAATATTTCAATATTGCTTAATTTAATATTTATTCATTGTTCATTCATTTTATAAGTTCAATTTAATTTACTTATTATTCTAATATTATAATATTATACTACCTCCGTTTTCAATTGTATGAGACTTTACACTATTCATCCTTCTTTTTCTACATAATTTTCTTCCAATTTTACCCTAACAACTCATATCCAATTAAAAAGTGGACCCCACATACTTTTCACCACTAACTCACATCAAATCAATATAAAAAGTGGATCCCACATACACTAAAATCCAAATCTCTCCCACTAAAAGACAAGGGACAAAATAGTCAAAATACACCCACAAATACTAAAAATCTCAACATTTTAAAAACTACCCTTCAAGAAAAAGTCTCATACAATTGAAAACGGAGGTAGTATTAAATTTAGTTTCTAACTATTTAAGTTAATTTTTATTATTTTAAATACCAGAAACAAATGTTTTTGAGAAATATATATCTAAGTAACTAAGTTTATTTAAGGGAAGTTCAAGTACCTAGAATAACTTAGATAAATTTAATCATAAAGGATTTTTAAATTAAAAATTTGGATTTTTGAGAAATCATGATTTAAAGTCAGCTTTGGAAATAAATACTTTTACTATTTAAAGTTTTGAATAAATACAAAGTATAATTTCTATAAGTATAAGTTTTTAAGAAGATAATTATGTTTAAAACTATTTGAATTGAGATGGGAACTATAAAAGCATTTATGACTAAAAATGTGGTATTCAAAAAAAGACTATTTTTGAGCTATACTGGAATTTAGTTGAACTGAGTTAATATAGCGTTGATCGATCATTCTCGGTGATTTATTTATAGACATTGATTTGTTACGGCGACGGCTGTTGTGATTGATTTACGGTGATGACCGATGTAATATAGCCATTTAGTGTCTGCCATTTGGTGAGTTATCCAAAGAAATAATATAGCTAGTTTATAACAAAACTAATTGGTGAGAATAATATAAGCAAGGAATATAGGTTCGTCTGAATATCTAGTAGAACCAACTAAACAAGAAATTTATTTTAATTAAATTTTGATGCAAATTTTATTTAATTAATTGTTTATTTGCCTTTCATGATGATATGTTTAAATATATATTATATGAATTTAAGTTTTTGCATATATGTTTAAATAATTCTATTATTCAAAGTTAAAATATCCACTGAGCAAAGTTTGATCAGCGAGTTAAGTGTTTTGACTCGTAGGTTTTGGCAAAGAGCAACAAAATCAATAGAGTTCGAGAGTTCGTTAGCAGCCGGCCAGCGTATCAAGAAGCCAACGGGTATTTTCTCTATATGTAAAATAAGGACTTCTAGTTTGGCATGTACTGTATTATTTTTAAATATGTATAAAGAACAATTTAAGTATATTTGAGGTTATAATTTTTAAGTATTTTAAATAAAGAGATGTTCTGTACCAAGTTCATATTTAATGTAATATCTCTTTGCTCGACTATTTACAGTTGAGTTTAAGGGGTGTTACACATATGTTTTATGAAGGCCTCACGCGGTAGTTCGTAAATGTGAGAATTAAATGGTCGAGGGGATAAGAGGAGTTGAAGAAGACCTAAGACAGTTTGAAATGAGGCAATAACTAGAGATTTAAAGCCATAGATATCAAAGCGGATTCGGTGAATAACAGACTTGAATGGAAGCATAAAATCTGTGTCATGGAAGGAATACTATTATTATTGGAGGATTCATGCAATCGACCTTTGGCATAAAATCCTTGTATGCTAATTCATGCAGCCGACCTTTGGCATAGAATCCTTCTATGCTAATAGCGACGACATCGCCTTATCTTTTGGCATAAAATCGTCTCTTGCAGGGATGTAAACCAAATATTTTTGCAAGTTGGGTTCATGAGAACCACAGCAACATTATTATGGAATTTCATCCTATTTTGTGGTTAATAAATAATATACAAATTACAATTTACATCGTAATAAGTTTGGACTGCGATCCAACATTTTTTATGTAATTATTCGCATTATAAATTGTAAATTGAAGCTATGAAACATTAAATTCATAAAATTGTGAAATTCCGGTAAATGGAGGGGGGAAAATTCGTTAAAAATATTTGTAGAAAACAATTCTTTCAACATTTTTTAAAATTTTGTTAAATGTTTGTAAATTGACCCTTTTTTTTCACGAATAACATATTTCACATTAATTTAATACCAAAGAAACATTTAACGACAAACTTTATTCCACATTTCTCTCTCATTTACACTAATTCTCTCTCCGCCTATCTCTACTTCTGTCGCCTCCTCACTCACCTTAATAATATTCTCTCATTATGGCAAAAATTCAACTAATCCAAAAAATCTACAAGAAATTTGATGAATTCCAGTAAAATACTTAATTATTTGTTAAATTGGAAATTCTTAAGAAGGAAAAAATTGGTTAAATTCATCAAGGGGAATTTTTTTTTTTTTAATGTTTATTTGGGAAAATTCCCCGAACTCTATGAATACTAACCCCTAATTTTTAGCTGATATGTCTAATAAAATAGAAAATGTGAATGTTGATATGTCCAGATGTGTAATTGTAAATATTTAATTTTCAAATATCTTTCTAATGCATTTATTCCAAATTTTTATATAACCTCTTTCTTTATTTTTTTGACTCATAATTTAATAAAGAACTAGTCAATAGAAGCAATTAGCAGTGGCAAAGTTAGAAATTTTATTCAAAATTTAACTAAATAACAATAAAAAATTGCAATGTTTATAATAATATTTGATACTGATATATATTCCAAAAATATTTTCTCATCAAAAAATAAAGCTTAATATATAAATTGAATACCGAATCACTAATTAATTTTAATCATTTTTATTAAAAAAGTTACCTAAGTTTTGATATTTTAAATAATTTAGCTTTTAATAGCATAGCCGTAATAATTCTAATACAAAATTAACTAATTAGTTTACCAATCATGAACGATCCAGTTACTGAAAAGAAGCTAAATGAAATATAAAAACAATAAACATATAGGCGGTAGCACTTTTGGAAGAAAAATTCTAATATTATGATTTGAGCAATTTATTGATTTGGTTTTAGCACTCCATGGCAAGATTCTAGTTTTAAAATTATATCATACATATTCCTTGAATAAACAAAATAAGATTTAAAAAGAAAATAATTGCTCCATGTTATGGATTTTTCTATATTGAATCCATTCATCTATTCTAGAGTAGGCGTGAGCCTAACCTTGTCTAAGGGTAGCTCTGCCCCTGACAATTAGTATTGATAATGTTTAACCGTCGCTTCATAAATAGAAGTTTTGTTAGACATAATTGGTGTCTATTGAGTTGATATTAACCCCTTTTCATAATTTAGCTCGATAAATAAAAGTCAATATTTTTTAAGAAAAATCTGTTGGTCCCTTGGCAACTAAGAGGGGGGTGAATTAATGGCCTTTAAAAAAAATCTTAAGCGGAAATTTGGTGGTATGAAAGGAAAGAATTTATAATGGTTCGGCTATAATCTCGAGTCTACGTCCACTTCTCCAATCCTAGAAAGGAATTGGGTTCCACTAAGCACCAATGGCAATTACGAGAGAGGTTTTACAAGTTCACCTCAAAACTTAGTGTTTATAGCTAACACCAAACTTTACAGAGAGTATACACAAGAATGAGTTTAAAGCTAACTCACAACTATATGAAAACAAAACAACAATAATGTTGGATTTAAGGATTTCCCAACAAACACATGTAAAACAAAGTAGATTCAAGTAAAATGTATATAGAGTTGAAAATTATAAAGTGCAGAAGTTATGTTGTACCTCTATCTTTAAAGTTGAGGGTATTTATAGAGGATATTTGAAAACTAGCCGTTTGGAGCGTTAAGGAAATAAATTATTCTGAAATGCAGCAGGGTCGCGACCGAGACACCTGAGTCGCGACCGAGACTCGCCATTTCGGAGCGTCAGACAATGGCTCCAAAGTATTTTTCGTAGGCCCGACAACATCTTAGTATTTGAGTGGACTTACTTTAGACGAGTCACGACCGAGACATAATAGTAGCGACCGAGACTCTTGAATGGCTCCAACGGTTAATTTTGAAAGTAGCGAGCGAGACTTGAGTGAGACATGGAGTCGTGACCGAGACTAAATAGTAGCGACCGAGACTGTTGTGCTGAGGCTGAGTAGCGAGCGAGACCGGGTCGAGACACTTGAGTCGCGAGTAGTCCAGTGGCTTCACTAAAAATTTGATCTGTTGAGTCGCAACCGAGACACCCGTGGTAGCGACCGAGACACTTGTGCTAAGGTTGAGTCTCGACGGAGACTTCTTAGTCTCGAGCACTCTGATACTTGAGACAAAAATTCCTTTGTTGAGTCGCGACCGAGACTGTTGGGTAGCGACCGAGACACTTCTGCAGAATTGCTACATTGCTGTTTTCATTGTCTGTTTCAACTTGGATTGCTTTGATATGAAATATATTCACTGAATACACATAGATAAGCTTGAAACAACATTAGTAACTTCACAATTTCAAGTATAAGTTGGTCAAACAATCAAAACAAGGGATTTTGGAAACTATGCACAACAATCTCCCCCTTTTTGATTTTTTGACAAATATACTTGATATTGTGATTAGAAAGGAATAATATAACTTATGTATGATATATGTTTTAAGTTAAAATGAAAAATTTGTTAAATTTTTGCTCCCCCTCACTTAATGCATAAAATTTAAAAATTTTAACAATTAACACAAAACACAAAACAAGTTTATTTCTCACCCTTTTGTCAAAAACATTAAAAAGATAAAGAAAAGACATTTCATTGCAATAACCAAAAGATTACAACTAGGAAAAGAGAAATTAAAACATAAACTGAAAATTACATAGAAAGTAAAAAGAGACTATTTTCCTAGCTTGATTCCTTTGCCTTTCTCAGCAGCTCCACTAGCTCTTTCAATGAGAGCAAATTGTTCATTCAAAGGAATGGAATCAGAAGAGGATGAAGAAGATGAAGAACGAGGTAGATGAGGCTCGGAAGGGCCAGAAGGACCGGAAGGACCAGCTCCACAAGAAGGTTGAACTAGAGGAGGAGGTGCATTGTCATCATCCGATTCTGAAGCGGATGAACAGCTTGCTTGAAGTTTTTGGCATAATATTTTGAGCCATTTTTCAATATTTTTGATGCGATGCCTGTCCTTCTTTGTTTTGGGAGTAGGAAGAGGAATGGAAGAAGGAATGTTTTCAGTTCTAGACCTTTTAGATGGTCTAGTGGAAGGATGAGAAGGAGGAGGAGGAGTAGAATCACCTTCGGATTCTTCTCCAGCTTGTTGTTGTCCTCCAACTGAGGGTTTATTCCCTTGGTAATTAAGCATGGCCTCGTTGAGAGAGAATTTTGGAGTCTAAGGTGAGATAGATAATATCGATGACGCCGGTGTTTTCAATTTTGATATCTCTCTCACAAAAGGATAGAATGTTAAGATCGCTAAAGAAATTGTTGACGACCCGGGAGGCAATAAATGTGAGAATGTGATGAACACAAGGAGTTATCTTCTTGTTCTTTTGAACATCAAGAAGATGGGAGACAATGACAGTTGAGCCGCAATAAAGTGTAGCCGTGCGAGCGTAATGAAGGATAAGAAGATCCTTTTTAGAAACTTTGTTTCTCCCCTCTTTGGCAAGGATGGAGTAGGAGATGGATTGGTGAAGGATCCAATATTGAAGTTGAGAGAAGGCGGAGGCTTTAGCGATTTTGGGGTTATGAACTTGATCCGCCGAAATAGCTTGCCAAGTTTCGATTTGATCAGAGAGTGAGAGATCATCAGTTTTGGT
>CATIWJ010030087.1:0-19709 GCA_949640765.1 Croton laevigatus
TTCTTCTACTCTATCAATTTACAATTCATAAAATGTAAATTAACAAACAAACAATGTATATTAATCAATCTCATTTTCAATTTGTGAAAAATAAACCCTAAAATAATTTATCCCTAAATCCCTCTAAACAAATTAGATTTAAGAAATTATTAAACCAACAAAAAAACTTACCTGTAGAGCCGGCGCCGGCGGTGACTGAAGAATCGGCAGTGGCGGGCGGCAGGCAGAGGGCGGCGAGCGGCGTGCTGGAGGGGCGTGGTCGCAGCAGGTGGCGGCACTCTGCTTTGTATCCTTTCCAATTTTGAATGAGGAGCACGAAAGCTGCTGTGTTTAGTATTATAAATTTATTTATTTTTTTCCTAGTCACTTAAGTTAAACGGGGAGTTTTACTAAACTAACGGGCTGGGCCTCTTTCTTTTCTTTCCCTTCCCTCATCTTCTTCTTCACCTCACGCCTGTAACCATCTTCATCTGCAAATTGCAATGGCGGCTGGTTCCTTCAAAACTCAACCTACTATAAAAATTTTTTCCCAGAATTCCATTGGGGCCCAACGCCCCCAATGGACCCCCTTGGCTCCGCCCCTGAGTATTGGCCCAACTCCACAATAAGGTCAGTGTTCCCAAAACTAGAGTCTTTGTATATCGACAATTTGGTGCACCTCGAGAAGATTTGCCGTGGTCGATTGATGGAGGCTTCTTTCAAACAATTGAGAATTTTGAAAGTAAAAAATTGTCCAAGATTAAAACACCTCTTCTCGGTTTCCATTGCTCGATCTTTATTACAACTTCAAGAATTGCTTGTGTATGAATGTGTTGAAATGGAAGAAGTCATCACAAAAAAAATCTGAAGAAGAGAATAAAGTAGTTGAATTTGCTCAATCACGATCTTTGATACTTGACGACTTATCCCAACTCAAGTTTTGGCGGAGAATCTGTATCAAATGCTACTTCATCACTTTTCATTTGGTTTGATTTTGAAACCATTTATCACTTTTAAAAATTTTGCAATTCCTTGATTAATATTCTTCTAATTTTTATAAAACTAGTACATAAAATTCCAAGATGATCTTTAGTGCAATACGAGAAATTATTGATGTTGAATTGAAGAGAGTATTATAAAAGAATTCGACAAAGAGAAGAGGTTATTTTAAAATTATTTTGTTAAATGATTTTTTAAAAGACATTATTAATTCTTGTGGTGACATTATAAAATAGGATAGAGAATTTTGTGTGGACAAAAAGCATGGCTACCAGCAATTATCGTTTTAGAACATCCAATAATTGAGCGACATCTGTAATTATTTTTTAAAAGACCATAAAATAAAATTCGAATACAGTGAGGGATTTCAGCTTTCATGATTGCAAGATGACAACTCAAGGGGTTGGCCTAATGGTGAGGTAAGTCACCAAAAATCAAAAGGTCCTGAGTTCAAACCTTGGGTAACTAAAGGAAAAAAAAAAAAGATTTCAAGACGACAAAATCAATAAAACTTTGTCAAAAAAAATGAAAAAAATTAAAAGTTAAAAAACAGAGTTTTGATTTGTAAAAACCAAAAGTTTGCATAAAGTTTGAAAGATCCAATAAGTGAGTGACATCTGTAAAAGCACTTCAATAATATAATAATGTAAGTGACATCTGTAAATTAATTTTAAAAGATCATAAAATAAAGTTTAAAGGTAAAAGCACTTTTATAATATAATAATGTAAAAATTAAAAGTTTGAGTAAAATTTGTAAGATCCAATAAGTGAGTGACATCTGTAAATTGATTTTAAAAGACCATAAAGTTTGAATACAGTGAGGGAATTCAGCTTTCATGATTGCAAGATGACAAAAATCAATAAAATTTGTTTAAAAAAAAAAAAGAGTACATAAAGTTTGCTAAAAAATAAATAAAACTTTCCCGCACCATCCATTTCGTTTTGTTTTGATTTTTAAATCCTTTCCTTTCCTCACATCATTTACTAAGTCTGCAACCAATTTCAAAAAACATTAACCTGTTCTTCCTCTTGAAGTAGTAATGGATTTCCTTTTTAGCATTTTCACTGAAATCATTAAAGAACCTATCCAAAATTACCTTATTGCTCCCATCAGGCGACACATGAGCTATGCTTTTAAAAGTGATGCCCATCTCAAGAAACTCCAGGAAGAAGCTGAACAGTTGAAGAACAAAAGCGACAGACTGCAACATCTCGTTGAAGTTGCCCAGCGACAAGGTCGTGAGATCTATCCTAATGTTACCAGTTGGCTCACCAATGCAGATGCTGCTATTCAACAGGCTCAACCGCTCATCCATGGCGAAGAATTCAAAGAAAAGAAGAGGTGCTTTATAGGATTGTGTCCTGATCTGAAGACGCGATATCAGGTCAGCAAGAAAGCCTGCCAAAAAGGCCTTGCAATAAATGAGCTCCGCAATGAAGAGATACTTGAGCCAGCTTCCTATACCCCTCCTCCTCAGCAAATGGTGGCACCTTCATTGTACACTCGCGAGGCTTTGCCATCACGAGTTTCCATTTTGAATGAAGTAATGGATGCACTCAAAGATCCTCAGGTAAACATGATTGGGGTGTTTGGCATGGGAGGGGTGGGTAAAACCACCCTGGCAAAGGAGGTCCAGGGACGAGCCGAAGCTGACAAGTTATTTGATTCTGTAATTTTTGTTGTTGTATCTCAATCACCAGAAATCGAAAGAATTCAGTCAGAAATTGCGGACACTTTGGGTCTTGTACTTGAAGCGAAGAGCGTGTCAGTCAACGCTAATAAGTTATGCAAGCGGTTGAAGGAGGAAAATAAGGTTTTTCTTATTTTGGATGATATGTGGAGTCCACTTGAATTGCACGTAGTGGGAATTCCATTCGGAAATTATCACCAGGGTTGCAAAATATTTGTAACTTCAAGGCGCATGGATGTTTGCCATGATATGGGTGCACAAAAACATTTCCCAATTAATACTCTACCACAAGAAGAAGCATGGAGGTTGTTCCAGATGATACTTCCTGAATTTAAAGGTGAAGAATATGAGAAGGTAGCAACAGAAATCAGCAAAAAATGTGCCGGACTCCCTCTTTTATTAGTCAAAGTCGCCAAAGATCTTCAAAAAAGGGAGAATTTATATGCTTGGGAAGACACATCAAAGCGACTATCTCGTGCTGGTGATTTAGATGCTAGAGTAACCTCAATCCTAAGGTCAAGCTACGAAAATTTGCCTTCTAATGAAGCGAGGGAATTCTTCTTGCTTTGTGGCCTTTTTGGACAATCTAACATCCGCATCCAACACTTGGTAAGATACAGTGTGGGTTTGGATTTATTTAGGGACACAACTACTGTTAAGGATGCAACAAATAGAGTATTGACGCTCATTGATGACCTCAAAGCAGAGTCCTTGTTATTAGATGGTGATATGGCAGCCTTTGTGAAAATGCACGATCTTGTTCGTGACACAGCTTTCTCCATCTCGTCTGAAAAACATCATGCATTTGTGGGCACGGCTGGTACAGAATTGAAGGCACGGCCGGACAAGGGATGCACTAGAATATCACTGCCTTACTGCAAAATCAATGGCGATCTCAAAAGTTTTGACTGTCCGAAAACAGAAATGTTATTGCTTTCTACTGACGATCCCTCTTTGAAAATCCCTGATTCATTTTTTGAGGGAATTAGGATGCTTGCAGTATTGGATATTAGTGGATTAATGTTCGTGTCTCTACCTTCTTCACTTGCTTTCTTACAAAACCTTCATACCTTGTGTTTACATAAATGTCAATTGGGTGAGATAGCTATCATCGGAAAATTAAAGAAGTTATGGGTCCTCAGCCTGGTGGATTCTAATATTGAGGAGCTGCCAAAAGAAATGAAGCAATTGACTCAATTAAAAATTTTGGATTTGACTGATTGTTCCAAACTCAAATTTATACCTGCAAATATGTTGTCCAAGTTGCCATTGTTAGAAGAATTGTACATAAAGAATTGCTTCATTTTGGAGGGGGCTAAAGGAGAA
Organism: Croton laevigatus; assembly: GCA_949640765.1. Taxonomy (NCBI): domain Eukaryota; kingdom Viridiplantae; phylum Streptophyta; class Magnoliopsida; order Malpighiales; family Euphorbiaceae; genus Croton; species Croton laevigatus. Next base: position 3,996 of record CATIWJ010030087.1, read on the forward strand.
GAAACACTTAACGAGTTGTCAGGCTTATGTCATTTGACATCTTTGGAAATCCATGTAGGAGATGGTATGACAATACCAGAAGCATTGCCCAATCAATTGCAAAGGTATAAAATACTAATTGGTGGTAGTTGGAGATGGTATCCAGAGTGTCAAGATAGCTCAAAAATGTTAAAGCTTTGCACAAGCACTCATCTGGAACATGGAGTTACATTGTTACTGAAGGAAGCTGAAGAAGTCCATTTGAAAGTGATGAAGGGCATGAAGAATGTGTTGCATGGACTTGACGGGGATGGCTTTCTACAAATGAAACATCTCAGTATCAGTTCGAGTTATGATCTTCGATGCATTATCAACTCCACAATGTTTCCAAAACTAGAGTCTTTGGATATTGTAGATTTGAACCATATGGAAAGTATTTGTCATGATCGATTGGCTCATGGTTCTTTCAAAAAATTGAGAATTTTGAAAATAGTAGGCTGTCCGACATTAGCGCACCTCTTCTCAATTTCCATTGCCAAATCTTTACAACTTGAAGAATTGCTTCTCTCTAGGTGTGCTAATATAGAGAAGGTTATTATCAGAGAGTGCAGAGAAGAGAATGAAGTAGTTGAGTTTACTCAATTACGGTGTTTGACGCTTGACGATATACCGCAACTTAAAAGCTTTTGCAATGATAGAGAAGAATATGCATTGGATGTCGCATCTTCACTTTTCAATAAAATGGTACGTATTATCTGTATTAAAAATCTGTTTGTATATGATTTTGAAACCACTTTCTTGTTTTTTTAAAAACTTGGCAATTTCTTTTTAGCATTTTTTCCAAAAATTTTATAGAACCGCACTACAAAAGTACTGAATTTATCTTATGAATCATATATTTTCTCCAATTTTCATATTTTGTCACCTCACCAAAAAAATTTTAATTTTTCTAAATTATATTAAAATGTGATAATGTAAAAAGAAAAATAAACTTGTTATCTCTTAAAAGTTTTTGTAATACAAAAGAGGATTCTACAATATCACTTTTCAACAGTATGGTATGTATGGTGCATTAAATTTTTGTTTTGAGAGAGAGAGAGAGAGAGAGAGAGGAAGAATAGTATATTTATTAACCTTCAATTAGATTTTAATTGTAGTATTATTTGACATTAAGAAATTGCAGGTTGCTTTCCCCAACTTGGAGACGTTGGATATACGTAAATGTGGGAGATTATTAAGGATTTTTCAATCACATATCATTGAAAGATTCCAAAAATTAAAGAAATTGACGGTATGTCATTGTGATTTGGTAGAAGAGATATATGAAATTGATGAAAGACATAATGCGAGTGATGCAACAACAATATCATTTGACTTGGGAGATTTACGTATCAATTTGAAAGAACTGAGTATAAGCTGGTGTCATAATTTCAAGCATATATGGAAGCAAGACTCCCAACCCAAACCACAACATCTCCAGTCCTTGGAAATATATGCTTGTAACAACAAAGCACCATCCTCATCCTCTTTCGAAAATATTGCAATTCTTAGAGTGAGTATGTGTCGAGAATTGAGAGACTTGATAACAACATCAACAGCAAAAGCAATGGTACAGCTCAAGGAAATCGAAGTATCTTATTGCCGTGAGATGACAGAAATTGTGGCAAATGATACAGAGGAGAAGGAAACAATCATTTTCAGCAAACTAACAAGCTTGAAACTCGATCATTTAGCCAAACTCTCATGTTTTTGCTCAGCAAATCACAGTTTTAATTTCCCATGTTTAGAACAATTTCAGGTCTTAGGGTGCTCCCAAATGAAGACTTTCTGCCCTGGAGATGTAAGCACACCAAAGCTAAGAAAAATAAACAGGGTTGATAACAACAGCCAATTGAAGGGCAGCATAAATGCAACCATAGCATCTATTAACAGAAACGAGTAAGTATATTCTTACACCTTTATTAATTATTAGTCTCTCCGTTTAAGAGTGCTTTTCTCTATTTTTATTTTTGGTATGTAAGGGGTCTTTTCTCTATGTTTTTTATTTTATTTTATGACAATTAATAGTTTTTCCTATACTATTCTTATTTAATATGCCTTAAAAATTTAAGTACTTTATTTTTAAAACTACTTTAAAGCTATCAAACAATTAATGTAATGGTTTTTAGGTATGTTTAAATTTTTTTTTTTTTTAACATAGATATAACTCACACACCCAGATAAGGAGAGAGAATTCGAGCTTTGTCCCTTTGGATATAAGGGCAGGTTGTTTACCAACTCTATTGGGCCCCAACCACAGGTATATTTAATTTAAGTGTTTTATAGAATTTATATAAAATTAATTGCTTAGGTGTATGAGGAAAAGAAGCCACTTAAAAGTATTATATATTTTTGAAATATTTTGCATCAGACCATTTAGATATTAATATGTGTTGGAAATGCTAACAAACAATTGTTTAATGTAGCAGAGATGATGCTGGTCATCTTGAGTACAAATAACAACATTCCTTTGTTTATCTTTTCTTCCTTTTATGTAATTTTGTTGAATAATTTCTACGTGATTGATTTTATGTCCCTAAATTACATGATTTCAATATTTTTTTTATGATATATTGCTTTCTCTGACATTATTGGTTTAATTATTTTGATTTGTTTAAAATTGAATAACATTACTATTATCATTAAGTTTTGATTAATATGGTAAGTATTGCTTCAGAACCTGAACGAGGGATTAAAGAAGAAGAATAAAGTAAAGCTCTCTGTTTTAGCAGAGGCGAGGAGACGAAGGATTTCAAAGCTCAGAAGTTGGAGCATTTTTTAAGGTTGATGAGATTAGGACCTGCCAATGTTTCACCTTTTTTTTTTTTTTGGTATGAAAAATATTTTATAATCTAATGAATGGCTTGTTTTAAAATTAGAATGGCAATTTTCATTTTTTATTATGGGATTTGTTTTTAATTTACCAACAAACATTGGAGTTGGATTTGGATTTGGTTTCTATTTTAACAACAAATCTTTTTCTATAATAATATTTATTCATAAAACATTAATTCTTGTTTTAATTGTTAGTTAATTTATAGTAGTCGGTAATGTTCAACAAAATTAATTATTTTAATCGCAATTTTTTTTTTAAATGTTTTAAGTGACAGAACATAAGGAATCTTCTACGCTAAGGCATAACTAAGGGAAATTGACAGTTATATGTTGTATTACAGAAGGAAAATAAGTTACAATTGTGAAGTTTTTCATTTCAAGAGGATTTTACGATTCTAAGGTTTTATTTTTAAAATTTTAGGCAAATTTCTAATCTCTAAATTTAAATTTAACTGTGTCATTTATTCAATTCAAAAGGGTACGCTATACTTGTCACAACCCGACCGTCGAAAATGTATTGGAGTGGTAGAATCGTAATTTAGGTGGTAAAACGGAGAGCGGAAATCGGTTAAAGGACTAGACGGTAATTTTGGAATTTAAATATATATGTGGGATTTGTTGACAATAATAATAAATGAAAAATGAAAAGGAATGAAGAAGAGAAGGGAAAAGTAAGTATTAGAAGAGGAGGACAAGTAGGAGACAAATGGAAGTTTAAGGAAGAAAGTTGTGGGGAACAAGAAATTGGTGGGTATAAAAGGTTGCTAAACAGTAGAAAACAAGGATAAAAAACACGAGAGAAACAGAGGAAAAACCTAGAAGAAGAAGAAAGAAAACTTAAGTTGCACAATCTTGGTTCTTATATTGTTTTTGAAAACTAATACTGGAAATCGAACCCTGAGATCGATTTAAACAAGTTTAACGTGGGAAAGCCGTCGATCCATCATCGGAAATTGGGTAACCCGAGATCTTCTAAAGCGTTTTCTGGAAGCTTCGTCTACTGTCCGTCGGTTTTGAGATCGGAAAAGGGTCGGCGACGCCGAGAGGATGAGATCGGTACTTGGTTCGCCGCCTATCTCCATCGGAATCGCTATTGGGCCGGATCAGGTAACCAGGTCTGGTGGAACCCGATGCAGGAGGAAGCCGGTGAAGAAGAAGATCAAAACGCACGAAGATCCTGCATTTTGTTCAAAATGGTGTCGTTTCAATAGGCAGATTTCAGCTTCAGCGCTCGTAGTCCTCGTTTATTGTAGTGTGACCCCTGTACTTTCCTTGGATTTTAATTTTGGTCTTTTCATGTTATTACGTAACCCCTAAACTTATTTTAGCATTTCAATTAAGTCCAATAGATTAAGTAGTTGGATATTTAGGGAATATTTTGAGAAATTAGCTAATTAGAGGCCTCTATAAATATTAATTGTGTTATTTTAAATATTTAAAATTATTTTTAAGGGTTTGAATTAAAGGAAAAGGAAGGAGGAACCAAGGATTTGCGGAGATTTAGCTATTAGCGGATAAAATCAGGTTTGGTATTTTAATTATTTAACTGCATTGGATATTTGGACATGTGTCCGAGTTATATTTTTGAATTTTATTGATTTAAATGCTTGTGATAATTTTAATAATATTGTTGGGAGATTAATATTGCATTGATAAATTTATGAGTTAGCAAAATAATAAGTTGAATTATAATAAATGTGAAATTAACATCAAGAGTCTGAATTAAATCATAATTTACTGAGTTTAAATATAAGCTTTACTTAGTATTCGGGATAGAACTGATACTGGTAAGCTGCAAATAAATCATAATTTACGCTCCGGGGAAATGAAGAACTTATGTTCCAAGGAAATCAGGAGCTTACGCTGTGGGGAAATCAGGAACATGTGTTCCGGGGTTTAAAATTGCATTGTCCTTATTACTCTACCGATATACTTTGTAGAGCGAGAACATCGTAAACTAATAAGTGAAATTGAATATGTAATTAAAATTCGGAAAATACAGCTTATTTATTATAAGAAAAAAAGGAAGACCGACAGTAAATAAAAGAAAGCCTATCGGTATATAAATTGTTATAGTGATAAACAATATTTGTTGTGCTTAAATGGATTTGAATTTTTGAATTTTATATCTTGTTAATTTTTGTTTTATCTTGTCAAATAAGTAAAGTATCCACTGGACAAAAGTTCAGCAAATTATGTGTTGTAACTCGCAGATTAAAAGATAGATCAGCAGAAGTTGGAAGATCCCCAAGAGGTGAATTTTTGAGTTTTTAGTGTGTATATATATATATATATATGTGTGTGTGTGTGTGTATGTTTAGTTTGACACGTATATAATCAGGTTTTTAAGAATATTTTGTAAATTTAGTAGTTGGCCCACAAACGCTATAAGTGTAATACTATTATATAAATAAATATTTAATTTGAAATAGTTAAATTAGCTATTATATTTATTAGCGCGTGATATTCCGTCGTGGCTTTCCGTAAGTCGAGATGAAGTGTTACAATACTTCTATAGAATCATCAAATTACACACAAGTCATATTTAGTAGAAAACTAATTTTTCAAACAAAATACCCAAAATCTTCTTTTTCGAATATTTGAATTTGTTTTTGCTTTATTTATGATCTGGCCAAAAAGTCGGTTCAGTTCATTGAATCGGACCAAAATGTCAACCAACAAAAAACCAAAATACTAATATTTACACTGAAAATCAAACCGAATAGAGCAAAAACCGATATGAAACCGAATCAATTTTCGGTGTAGTTTCGGTTTTAAACCGAAAATTATGTGTGAATATGTAAGTTCAAAAGAAAAAAAAAAAAAAATAGAAGTTGCTGAATGAGCATTAAGTTGAGAAACAGAAGAAACTAACTCTTAAATAATCCAAATATTACACCAAACAAATTAAAAAAAAAAAAAGAGACTATTATGCCTAATTTTTTTCTAGTTTATATCCAGAATTTTTAAACAGCAAAGAAAATATAAATGGAGAGCATCAAATTCAAGGCAACCATATCAATCACAAAAAAAAAAAAAAAAAATTAGAAACAGATACCTTAAACCAACAAATACCCAACAAACCATATGCTCAATGCTTTCATATTCTTCTTTTACTACAATTACAACACTCAATCGAATCAATTCATACAAATAATCAAATCAATTCAGATATGGAAATAGGAAAAACTGAAAGTCTGAAACAGATAGATGAGAGAGGTTCAGCTTTTCGTCTTCATCTTCTTCTTCCTTCTTCGTTAGTTCTTCGTCATCTTCAGTTTGTTTTCTGAAAATAAACGGAAGAGAAGAGAGGGAAATGAGTTTTTAACCTAACCTACCTAGGTATTTAATTGAAAGATCAAAGAGATAGAAGAATAAAGATTGAAATTTGAAAGATGGAGGCTGGAGATCTGAAGTTCCAAATGAGAAGAGAGGAAAGGTTTGGGGGGAAAAAAAATTGGGAAATAAAAAGAGAAACAGGAGGCCCTGGCGTTTAGATTTAGGTTAGGGCTTCCAAGGTTCCAAGAAAATGCATTTATATATACAACCGATCGGTTCGGTTCGGTTCAGTTCGATTCAGTTTGTAAACTATCAAACCGACCACCGAACCGAAAATTTCGGTTTTTAAATTTCAAAACCAAAGCCAAATCAAACCATTTAGTTCATCAAATTTTCGATTCAATTCGGTTTGATTTCGATTCAGTTCTCAGTTTTCATTCTTTTTTGAACATCCCTATTTAAGGATTGAAGGTACACTACTGATGTGCATTGATAGTCTTGGAACTTTTTCATCAAAATGGGGTGGAGGAATTGTACGACATTTGTTGAATGTTACCAGAACTGATTTTAAGAACTTGCGGTTAGTCATTTTGATTACAAATGTACTTAGGATTTTGACTTTAGGTTTAATTTTTCTTGTTCCTAAGCTGATCAAATGGATGATTTGATTCCGGCTAATATTTTGACTTTAAAATCAGATGAACATGATGGGGTTGCAGCTTCTCCCCGTAAATGAGAGAAATCAAAATGAAAAAGTTTAATGATGGAAACATCAAACTTTTCTTTTTAATATATTCTTCGGTTGTGTACATTAATGTTAGAGATGCTCGGTGTATGGCACAAATTGCGGTGTACAAGAAAAAAATAATGGCAAAACTATAGAAGACTGTGCATGCCAGTTGTGATATTACAAAAACACATATAAAACCTTATTTAATTCGAACATTTAAAAAGAAGAGTGCTGATCATGGATTCATCGAGAATTTCCATCGGACGCTTTCAGATATTGATTTTTTGGATTAAAATAGATAATATACTACATATTTTATTATTTGGAGAAAAATTTATATTATTTTACTTTATTTTAAGTTGTTTCAGAAATTAACAAATAAAATGTGACATTGAAAATCATTATTGTTTTAGACTTATTGTTAGTTGATATTTATTTATATTATAAAAAATTGAATGGGGCCTAAATTAATTTTGATGATACGGCACTTATGGGAACCAAGACCCAGAATCTGGTGGCTCGTCGTGACGAAGGCCCAGAACCGATCTGAGCCCAGCCCATTAGTTGGGACGTGGAGATCAACACTTGTGACTGATCCCAAACAATTCGGTCAGCACCCAGGGCTCAGGTCAGTATCGATTTACCACTAAAGACTCATTCCGGTCAGGACTTTTCTAATCACATTTATGGAATAGACAAACAGACATAAAACCCATACTCTGACAGGGACAGATAAATAAGCGACTCGTACTTTGATAAAGTGTGGGCCTTAAAAGTATATATATATATATTACTGTCATCATTACGGAAAGTGGGCACTTACTATCATCATTACAAGTGAGTTGGCATTACGTGGTTCCCACGTGTAAGATTCTCTAAAACCTTTATTATAAATACCTCAAGGATCTATCATCTAGAGGACTCTCTCTCTCTCTCTCTTTCTCTCTTTTATTACTATTCCAATATACCTACCGATCCCCAAACTGACTTAGGCATCGGAGTGTTTGCTACGGCAACTCCCCTTTACTGTCTCCTTTTGTTTTCAGGATCACACCATTTAGACGAAACCATCAACTCCATCACGGTGAACCACGGCTTATAAAGTTTCCCTCATTGGACCCCGAAAACATCAAATTTTAAATTTAACTTTGAACTAATTTTAATAAAAGTGAAAAAAGGTAAATCAGTAAAAGTATTTTTTAATCTCAATTAACAAAGGCTATGAGACAATGTGATGCAAGTCAATTGCACAAGCGTTAGCCTTCCAACAAATATATGATTAAAATAATTTAAATTATTTTTAGCCGCCCCTCTTCTCTCCTTTTAAATTCCTTTATATTTTTCTTATTCCGGCGATTGACAATGATTTTTATTTTACTTTTTTTTAAATTTTTTGATCTTTTTAATAGGTCTAATTCAAATTTTTTTTAACAAAAATTGGTATTTTAAATAGCGTCCGTCTTTTAGGAATGAAGAGTTCGTTCGTTGATTCATTTCTTTTATAGAGTTTTTTTAATATTGTTATGTTTATATATTTTCATATGATTTTGTTAGTTCAACATATAAAATGTATTATTTATCTTTTCGTCTAAAAATTTTAAATTTTCAAGTATGCGTAATAATATTTTATCGATAAAGTATAGTAGTGCAGCAATGTTCCCATTCAATACTTTAATATGTAGCTATTCCAACCATTTTACGAATTTTGGCTATCACAATTTTTGAAAGATATAATGCTCATGAAGACAGTTAATTAAGCCGTCCTATTTGCAAAAGTACTAATTTTTGTCTTGAAAATTAATATCTTTTTATATCATTTTTAAACAAAAAATTTCAATTATTTATAATTATATTTCTTGTATGAAATTATGCCGATGTATTTTAATTATTTTGATTGAGTCGTGCGTTTTTATTTGGATATTTAAATTATTTTTTAAAAATATTAAATTAAAAAATAATTTAAATATCCAAATAAAAACGCAAGACTCAAATCAAATATTTAACATCACCTAAATGAGTAATTATTATATGCTTCCACGGTAATTCTAATACTTTTACAAAATTTTAAATTTTATCATTAATATGTTTTAATTCGCAAAATGTGAAATTGAACTATTATTTTAATTTAAAATTTTAGACAGAATTGAATTCAAGTAATAAAAAAGTCATTGAGACTAGAGACAAAAGCATAATAACCTCAATTTATTGCGCCACGTCAGATTTCTATTCTTTACTTTTAGTATTCTAACTTTTAAGGAGTTATTAGTCGAAATATTTCACCCAAATTTTAATTTCATTCAATTGAGTCCAAAATTTAGAATTAGAGTACTTGACAAATGACAAATCACGCAAATCAGGGTGCATTTGGGATTAGAATAAAAATAGGGTTGAAATATGACAAATTGCAATATTAGATGTATGAAAGGCTTCATTTTTTAAAATATAGGTATGAAAGTCTTCAATATTATTCTAATAAAATTTTGAAGATCAAATTGATTAAATATTCCCTTGTGAAATGAATGCTGTCACATGGCAAACATCATTCCATTGATTTTTCTTCTTCATAAGGCTAATCAAATGGAAGATTTGATTCCGGCTAATATTTTGACTTACAAATCAGATGAACATGATGGGTTGCAGCTTCTTCCTGTAAATGAGAGGAATCAAAATGAAAAAGTTTAATGATGGAAACATCTAAACTTTTCTTTTTAATATATTCTTCGGTTGTGCCCGATTTAGCACAAGCAACTACAAATTAGGCATAGTTGTGTAGGTGGGAAGGGAAAACTTCCCAACAAATGCACAATTGTAAAAACAAATATAAAGAATAGAAAAATATAATACGCGTTGGCTGGTTGCAATGAACATTAATGTTAGAGATGCCCGGTGCACGGCACAAATTGCACCATACAAGAAAAAATAATTTAGAAGACTGTGCATGCCAGTTGTGATATTACAAAAATACATATAAAACCTTAAATAATTCTAACATTTAAAAAGAAGAGTGCTTATCATGTATTCATCAAGAATTTTCATCCGCTTCAAGTTTTCAGACGTTGATGATTTCTTCAAATGTGTTAGTGGCCAAGTATGTCAGATGGGATCCAATCACTGCAAAAGAAGAAGCTGAAGCATTTTCGAAAAAATGTAGCCATACCCATCCTTGGTCTCACTCTATCTGTTTGGATGATCGATGGATTATGCCGGCTTTTGGCAAGCCATTGGCAATAGGTCCAGACCATACTGACCAAGCTATTGGCACCCATGTCCTGAACATAATTTTAGTTAAATTGTTTAAATATACTGGTTATATACAGTTATGATGTGCGGATTATATAATTTCATTCATTATTATTCTATATACGAAGTTATAATAAATTAAATTAAAATAAAATTATATTTACTTGTTATATACTTATTTTCATAATATTTTTCAACTTTAATTTTTGAATAATTTTAATAAAAGTTATTACTAATTTTTAAAGAAGAAGAAGAAGCTTTAATTTTTTAATAATTTTAATAAAAATTATTACTATTTTTTAAAGAAGAACAAGAAGAAGAAGATAGACAATTGTTTAGCAAATATTTTTAATTGTACCTTAATTATAATATTTTTAAATTTTAATTTTTCTACTATTATAAAAATAAAATTATAAATAAATTTTACACATTTATATTAAAAAAATAAAAATAAAAATAATATAATTCCGTAACTATAAATATGAGAAATTTATTATTGAATTATAATGAAAAATGCATTTAAAAAATAATAAATATTTATAATTAATTTAATAAATGTATTATAGAGATGGTAAATATAAATTTAATATTAGATTAGTAACTGTTAAATAAAAGAAGATGAATATTCTTATAAATTAATTAAAAATTATAAAAATTAATAGACACATAAGCTTTTAGCTTCTACTAATGGGCCATATCAACATTCTTTACTCAATGTTTATATATTTTATAAATTCCTGAGCTGGCTAGGGTGGAAGCTCGTACATTCTTAGAAACAAAAGGTCTCAAAGAATGCTTGAAACGTTAGATTTCTCAAAGAAGGTATATTAAGGAAATTTAAAATTTATCATGATGAAGTTAGAGACATTTACATGTATAGTTTCTTGTCAACAGACAAGATTCATGAACAACGTCCCTCTCCAATGCTTTTCCGACTTTAGTTAGGAGTTTGAACCCTCAACCTCAGACAAGGAGACACATCACTCTAACTATTTGAGCTAGATATTCTTTGCTCTAGATTCCTTATTTCTTATATAGGATTTGCAAATATAAAAAATGTTCTAAATATATGAAAAATTTAATTGTTGGAAATTTAGCTACCTTTTCTTCATTGTTTGTATTGAAAATTCATTTTATAGCCAATTTTTTATCTCTCTCTCTCTCTCTCTCTTTTCTAATTCTAGAAGAGGATTAATTCTGAGTTCATTCAATACATCTACGTTAATATAAATTTTATGTACTATTTATGATGTATTTCTTTTTTTTATATATATATTTTATTAAAATTAAACTATGTTTTGTGCCATTCGCTTACTTTGGCCTTTATCAATTAATTTGTCGTGCTACCATCTAAAAAATAGTAGGAATCTTAGAAAAACGAACTCAACAATTAAAATAATTAGAAAAAGAGTCTCATTGTTAAAAAATGTCAAAAATAGCAACTTAAGGGATAAACGAATACTTGATAATTTATTTTATAAAAAATGACACTTAGTCAATTTATTTAACCAAAAAGGTCACAAATAGAAGAATAAGATACGTACAACTATTGTATATTTTTTGTACGATTATTGTACTACTTCTATACAAGTATAAAAAAAGTCTAAGTTTATTATACATGTGTTGTACAATTATTGTATTATTGTATAACTATTGTAAATATTTTATATAACTACTGTACAATAGTCATTTTTCTTTTTTTAATAAAATGATTAAAAATACTTTTAAAATTTAATGAGACCGTATTTTCTTTTCAATTCTGCTCCGTGCCTTTACATATTCCGCAAGACTTGAGCCCAATCTTAGTCCATTAACCTTTCTTCTAGCCCACCTTCTCAGTTTAAACGTTCTGCCGGCAGACGTCGTCATTTAGAAAAACTTCCAGAAGAGCCTACTCATTCCCTCGACCTTGCCCGTACAAAACTCTTGCGACGCGATCGAGTAGAAAAGAATGGAAGTGAAAGTCATACTTTGTTTTCGTTGTTTGGTTTATCAATGAAGGAAATGTGGGTGAGGGTTCCATTTAAGAAAAAAGATTTGTTAAATTGACAACTAGCACAGAGATGTTATTATAGTAATTTCGTCTCTTTATCTCACATTTCTCAGAATTTCGATAGTTTTTGTAAATGCTTGATTCGATGGATTTGGAAATGCTTAAATCACCATTAAGAATTGTAACGAAAAGTTGCTATATTTATCTGAAGAGTTTATGCTTAATCCAATTCTCATCTTCTTTCTTACAGCAGAACAAAATTCAGAAGTTAATTTAGTCAGTTGCTGAATTCCAAAGGCATTTGAATCAAGCCAAACAAATCTCATTCTTACTGCTTCCATTTGTTGAAGAGCGAGTTCATGGACATGCTTTATATGATTCTCCTCAGAAGAACAACGAAAAGCTTCCCGCGGGCAAGTATGTGTAAATTTCTGTAATTTAGTTGGGGCATTTTTCTTTTGTTCACTATTGCATACACAAAATCTATATTTTCCCTCTCTCGTAGTGGGAACAAAATAAAAAAAGGAACGCAAATGACTCAAATACCGTGGACTCAATTAACGGCTTAAGCCCATTCAGCTTTTGTAATTGTAATAAATAATAAATTTTGAAAAATATTTTCAGTAAATTTTACATATTTTGAAACATTAACTAAAAGTTAATTTTTTAAATACTTATTATTGTACATATTTATTTTTTATATATAAGTAAATATGTATATTAATAATATCGTGATTATAAAATAGATGCCTATATTATATTGGTAAATACAAAAAATAGAAAAAATATTTGGCTAATATTTTAAACTTGTTGATATATATATTTTTAATATAACTTGTTGATATTTTGTTATAATAAAGATACAAAAAGTGATATTTGTTAAGTTACATATTTAAAATTTACCTGTATTAGTGGGTGAAGCTGTTATTAAAAAAATAATTTTATAGGATTTTATAAAAATTGAGCAACATATTTTTAAATGAATAATCAAATATCAATTTTAAAAAAAAAATTCTTTTTATATAAATGTACTAACTATCATCCGAAAAAAATGAGACATATTAAGTTGAAGAAGATCTTTTTTGAAGTTTGTAGAGACATTCTTTTCTTGTTTGCTCTTCCAAGTTTTGAGTATAGGAGGACACTTTAAAGTTGGATTTTAAAGCAGCTGGCGTGTTTGTGTGTCTATATATGGTGTGGTTGTGTGTGTGTTTATATATATATATATATAACTTAAATATTATTCATTAATTTACTTTATTTTTATTTTTTTGAAAGGAATTTACTTTGTCTTTACATATAAAAAATAATTATATATATAAAAAATTACAACATCACTTTTGAACGGTATAATATGTATAGCGCATTAAATTTTTGTTTTGGCATTAAAAAAATTGCAGATTTCTCCAACTTAAAGTTGTTGGCTATAATTAAGTTTGGGAGATATATGAAAAATTAAAGAATCTGGCGGTAGGAGCATATGATTTGGTAATCATTTAACCAAACTCACCTGTTTTTCTCAGCAAATCACGGCTTTAATTTCCAATGTTTAGAACAAGTTTGGGTCACATGGTGCTCTAGAATGAAAAATTTCTGTCCTGGAGTTGTATGCACAGCAAAGCTAAGGAAAAATAAACGGAGTTGATAACAGCAGCCACTTGAATGGGAGCGTAAATGCAACCATAGCATCTATTGCCAGAAGTGGCCTTTATTAATTATTACTCCTCCCGTTCTATTTTAAGTAGTCTTTACTCTATTTTTATTTTTTCAACTTTAAATAGCCTATTTTATGATAATTAATAGTTTTCCCATACTATCCTTAATTAATATGGCTTGAAAATTTAAATATTATTGGCCTGGTGGTGAGATAAGTCACCAAAGACCAAAAGGTCCTGAGTTCAAACCTTGGGGGTAACTAAAGACAAAAAAAAAAAAAAAAGAAATAAATAGATGTCTTATTCACTAAGAATTTATAATGTCTTATCAGTTAAATCAGACTTACTCTTTATCAAGATAAGAATCATACTTTTACAATATAATCGACTATTATACCTATAAATAAAAGAGTTTCTATAAACACATATATATCAATAATATTTTTATTCTCCACTATATTTTCTCCTTATTTTACAACAAATACTTTATTTTTAAAGCTACCTTAAGGCTACCAAACAATTAATGTAATGGTATTTAGGTAAGTTTACTTTGGACTTTAATAGAATTTATAGAAAATTAATTGCTTAAGTGTGTATAAGGAAAACAGACTGCTTAAAAGTATTATATATTTTTGAAATATTCTGACCATTTAATTTAGTTTGTGTCTTTTCTATCTTCAAATTTGCTTCTTCGACAGTTGCTAGATATTAATATATGTTAGAAATGCTAACAGACAGACAGACAGATAATTATTTAATATAGCAGAGATGATGTTCATCATCTTGGATACAAATAACAACAATCCTTTGTTTATCTTTTTCTTTCTTTCTATGTAATTTTGTTGAACAATTTCTGTATGGTTGATTTTATGTTCCTAAATTACATGATTTCATTATTTTTCCTTTACGATATATTGCATTTTCTGACATTATTGGTTTAATTATTTTGATTTGCTTAAAATTGAATATTATTATTATTATTATTAAGTTTTGATTAATATGTTAAGTATGTTTAAAGTCACTCTCAGACTATCAAAAGTGGCTGTCGGTTTTCTTTTTCCTGTCCGTTCTCCTTTCCCTCTTTCCTTTTTTTATTTTTAATTAAAAATTATAAAATAATAAATAATTTTTTAAGTGTATCCTAATAGAATGCATATGTTGATTTTTTTTAAACTTGTAAATATTTTAAGTATGAGCAAATTAAGTATGCTAGACGTGGATTTTTTTTAATTAATAAAAATTTTAAATATACTCTTTTGAGAAATGGAAATAAATATATTAATTATTAAAATTATAAATTAAAGAAATGAAAAAAGACCTACTTTGCCTAAATTTAAATTTATTAACCACACAAAACTTATTTCTTTAGTTTCACACAAAATTGGAATGTGTAGTTACTTAGCATGTGTTGCTATGATTGATCAGGTCATAACTGTACAATACTAAGCACTAAAAACAGTGTTAGTTTTGCTCTTTTTAAAATCTGTTATGTGCCAGATTTAAATTCCCAAATTTCAAAGTTCAACACAAAAATCATAGTCCAAATACACAAGAAGTAAATAATAAATAGCGCTCAATCAATATTCAATTCATGAGCTTCGATGTATTATCAACTCCACAACAAGGTCAGTTTTTCCAAAACTAGAGTCTTTGTGTATCAACAATTTGGTGTACCTCAAGAATATTTGCCATGCTCGATTGATGGAGGCTTCTTTCAAAAAATTGAGAATTTTGAAAGTGAAAAATTGTCCAAGTTTAAAGCACCTCATTTCGATTTCCATTGATCTTCTTTACAACTTTAAGAATTGCTTGTGCATATTTGTGTTGAAATGGAAGAGGTCGTCACCAAAGAATCTGAAGAAGAGAATGAAGTAATTGAGTTTGCTCAATTATGATCTTTGACACTTAACGATTTTTCCCGGCTCAAAAGTTTTGGCAATGATAACGATAACAAGGAATCTGTA
>CATIWJ010030100.1:0-30991 GCA_949640765.1 Croton laevigatus
CGCCGGCAAATTCCCAATCGTCAAGCTCGATCGCTGGCCTCTGAACTTCGGAGCAGTCCACACCGCTCTGCGAAGAAGATAGGATGGCGGGTACAGGCCTAGAAACATTTCTCATAGACTGTTCAGCCGGAGATGGAACAATAGAAATCCCGCCCCGGATGCCGCTTTTGATGACACCGACACCAGCAACCTTGGCGGCAGCCCTCATAGCTGCTCCTCCACCCATAGCGATGATAATTGCAGAGAATGGATCGAGATTTTTGTTCGGCTAAGAAATTGGATGAATTTCAAATTCCATTCTAGATTACATATGGTTTGGGATGGCGTCTTTTCGAAGGTAATTAATCTAATGCAAGCCTATCCATTTCGTAATTAGTGGCAATTTCCTAGTATTTCAATTTCTTACATTTTTATTTAAAAATCCCAATTTTCTATATTTTGTAATATTGTACAATTTTATACCTATTTTCTACAAATTTTTTAAGGATAAATTTAGTTGTTTTAGTTTGAAACATCTCAAATATAACTGATTTAGGAAAACATAATAAATTTATATTTAAATAGAAAATAAAAAAATAAGTTAAAATTATATGGAAACTAAATTTTTTATTTATTAAATATTTATTAAAAATATAAATATAATTGATTATGTGATAGGATTTTGATAAATTTAAACTTTTTAAATTTGAAAAGTAATTTAAGTATCATTTTTTTTTCAGTAAAATTGTCTTCTTGTTATAGTAATTATTGAATTCAAATTTCAACAAAGAAGAAAACTGATTATTTTACAATAGGCATAAGAGTCCACACATATATATATATATATATATATTCAAACTAGAAAAAACTCCTCGCGGTATTTCAGAAATTTTTAATTAAATTTAAGAATTGATGAGAAAAAAAATTGGAAAAAAAAAAGGAACAAGTGTAATATGGGAAAAGAATATAAATTAATTTTTTTTTATGTTGATTTGAGTTGAGAAAATGTGGGCATTTAAGAATGAGTTACTGGAAAGATGTGTTACTGAGTTCTTATTGTAGTAAAAAACAGTCTATTTTGAGTTTAATCTTAGGACGTTGAAGACCCATATTTGGGTTTGACCAAGCTCTTGCAAGGCGGAGGAACAGGAAGTGGGTCCGCGCAAGATATAGAGTTCAATGCGGGTTTTGGAGTAGTGGATAAAATTAATTTATTTGTATAGTATGTATTAGGGGTGTGCAAAACCCAAACCGACCCGACCGAACCGAACCGAACCGACATGTTCGGTTCGGTTTAATCGGGTTGTTCGGTTCGGTTTTGCGTTTTAGGAAAAATCAGAAATTAATTCGGGTTAGTTCGGGTTGAACCTAAAAAAATCGACAAATTTCCTTGCATTTTCGTCGAAAACCGACCAACCCGACCGAACCGACGAGTTCGGTTCGGTTTAATCGAGTTTTTGGGTTCGGTTCGGGTGTTAATATTAAAAATTTTCGGTTTTCGGGTTGATCGGGTTCGATTCGGTTTAAACCGAACCCGACCGATGTACACCCCTAAAAAAAACGGAGGTATTAACTACCAATACTTATTAAAAAAAAAAAGTAGCTCCTTCAAAAAGACAAATGTTGTTGAAAACAAAAACAAACGTCAAATCTATATAAAATAAAATAAAATAAAATCGGTAGATGAGAATTTAATTGATAATCGGCATGGAATTCCCATCCGAACGGAAAAGAAAAAGAATGAAAACACAAGCTAGCTGGCTACATATTCAGACACAACAAATGCTTCATGTTCATGTTCTCTCTCATTTTAATTTTGGTATAAAAGTATACTTACTGATTAAGTTATCATTTGACATTGATACCATACCACAACCACTTATCTGTAGTCCCACTCTCGACTGTGCCAAGTCTAATAACTATCCAATGGTTTCCTAAAGTAAAATCATAAAATTATCCATAAATTTTGTTCTAATATATACTATTTTTTATTTAGTTTTAAAAATAGATTATTTTATCTATATGTCAGAATTTTATGAAATTAATTCGTCTTTCTTTTAAAAATAACACTTTATTTTTCATAGGCACTCAAAACTTTTTTCATTGATATTCCAACTAATGACTAGACCTTACTAATCTATGAGTTAATCCTAAATTAGGTTTATAACAACTAGTGTTAAAAATAATACTAAACAATTTTGCCAATGAATTTGGGACTTGCGATAAAAAAAAAATACAAATCCTTTTAGAATAAATGATAACTTATACATTTAATGAGATTAATTAAATAATTACCTAGAAAATTAATGGAAAATAGAGTATTATTTTAAGAGGATAACAAATGAGCCTAACGTTATATTGATCTATCAATTTCTATTTATCTATAGTCTATATAGATAAAAGCATGAATGATAGAGACCATTCATTCTTAAAATGCTCATCTTGAATTTAATAAAATATTATAAATACAAATTAAAATAGTATTTGTCAATAGAATATAATTTCATTTATTTTTTAAAAGAATAAAATTATAAATATGAATTAAAATAGTATTTATAAATATGAATTTAAATAATATTTATTTATTTATAATAATTCAAATTAAAATTGAATAAATAAATTAATTAATAAAGTATATAATTAGAAATAATTTTTATTAATAGAATATGATTTGAATTATAAAATTAATCAATCATTAATGGAAATAAAAATATATAAACAAACATTTAAGCAAAAATAATATATCTCCTACGGTATATACGAATAAAAAAATAATAAATTTTTTAATTTAAACTAACTAATAAAAAAATATAACAATCAAAAAATAAATAAGAGTGTTTACAAACGAATACTTTCATACAAAAAGCTAGTAAAATTAAAATATTAGAATAAAAAGAAATTCATAACTGGAGGGATAAAATCGTAATATTACACAAAAGTCGGTCACAATTTTAGAAATTTGCGTTTCCTTAGTGAAGGCGATTTGGCTTGCCCAGTAAGAAATGAAAAAGTTGACAAAAACATCTTTATCTTGTTGAGAAAGCCAATTAAAATATATAAATTTCAATAAAATCCACATATTACTATTAACGCCCTCCAGCGGAAGTTTCACTTACCTCAGTTTTCAGTCAGATTTACGCTTCCAAATATCCCAGGTCTCTTGCCTTCCCTCCGATTCCTTCGCTTCCCTTTTGAACTATTCTTCTTATTTCATCCTCCTATATTTATAATCTGCTATTCGAGCTTTGCGAAGCCGCTTCCTGTAAAGCTCTTTCTATTCGAGAGCTATAATGGACTCTACTTTGGTGATCAAGGTCTGTCTTTTTCTCCTTTTCTAATTACTGCAATTTTTGTGTTTTCGATTTGTTTTGGTGTTCTATGTTTTGTCGTTTGTTGGGAATTTCAATTCTGGTCATGTTTTTGTTGGGATCGTCTTGCTTGTTTCGTTTCACCGTTATTTTTGTTTTTAGCTTGTTTGCTTAATTAGTAAGGTTAATTAAAGGTTTTAGGGATTTTTTTTTTTCACAGAAAAGGTTTTAGGGATTTTATGACTTCGGCGGCTGATTTCTTTGAGGGCGATTATGTTTGTTATATGGAATGTGTTCTTTTCTTTCTTTTTTTTTTTTTGGGTAAATTCCTCTTCTGTTTGTTGCTAATTTATAGTTTGTCGAAAGGAATCCTAATTTTTTTTTGCGGAAGAATGGAATCTTAAATGTTTGCCTGTCTAAATTTATTTTCTACTATGCACTAGCATTTCGTAGCAAAGCTCTGGCATTAGTTGAAAGAATTTTGATCGAGGTGTTTGGACTAGTTTCTGTTTTTGAGTCTTACAAGATATTATCTTTGTGGCTTTGGGTTTTATTATTTTTGCAGCACTTGTTAAGAATTGACATGCTTATTCCCAATTGAATTTCAAAACCAAGTCTCTTGTTGCTCATACTGTTGCCTTAGTTATTAGAATTTCCCTCAAAATAAATATCCTGGTTTAATAAATACTGAGCACATCAACTGTATTTGTTTGGTGTCCTTTCATGTTCATCACGTGTGTTTTAGATGATGCTATTTTTTATTAAAATACTAGTTGCATACATTAACTAAATGAAGGATCATTATATTTTTTCTTTCAGGTCAAGTATGGTGATACCCTTAGGCGTTTCGATGCTCATGTAAATGAGCGTGGACATCTTGATCTTAACATGGCTGGACTTCGGTCAAAGATCTTTGGTCTTTTTAATTTCCCTCAGGATGCTGAACTTGTGCTCACTTATCTGGATGAAGATGGAGACGTGGTGACACTGGTTGAGGATGATGACCTGCTTGATGTGATGAAGCAGCGCCTGAAATTTTTGAGGGTTGATGTACAGCTCAAAAATGATAAATTTAGTAAATCTTATTCTAACTCCGTGGGTAGTTCTACACCAGTGAGATCTCCTCGAGTTTCTAGTCCAATTCCAATCATCAGTTCTGTTGTGCTGAATTCTGTGCCTGAGCCACTGCGTGAGACTCTTTTGAAAGTGTCTGCTGATTTGACTTCAAATCCTGTAATTGGCGAGCTTGTTGACTGTTTGTCAAAAATGTCCCAGTCCTTATCAACTCCAGCCCAACAAAATGCAACTTTAAATACTCAAGCTGCAAATAACCCTGCAGCTTCAGCAGTACCTACTGCACCAAGTGTTAACACTAATCAGACTACCACTACTTCACCAACTGTTACTAGTAATCAGGAGGCTGAAAATGTGACTAGAGGCGTGGGTGTTCCTGTCCAACCTGTCCCTTCTGTTGATCTGATCTCAGACCTTCGTGCTCGCTTTGTTTCTGGACGTTCAAATGGTTATAATAAGAAAGAAACTAAGGATGATAGTGCTGGTCAACTGAAGGAAAAGGGACGTTCCGATAGTTATAATAAGAAAGAAACTAAGGATGATAATGCTGGTCAAGAGATGGAAAAGTCCATTCGTACAGGTGCATCATCAAATGCTAATAAATTTTCTAGGCTTCCTGGTAGCGAGTGTCCATTTGGCGCAATTCCTATCTATTCTCACATGCCCCCTCCTCCTACCATTCAAAATCCACCTCCTACCATTTCTAATCAACCACTAGTTTTTCATAGGGGTGTTCAGTGTGATGGTTGTGGTGCTCTCCCAATCTGTGGAGCTCGTTACAAATCTAAAGTGTAAGTACTTGGTTCTTATGGGTTTTTTTGGTTTTGATGTCAAATGTAAATGTAATCCCGTTTTCTTCTTTCATGCAGAAGAGAGGATTATGATCTGTGCGGCATCTGCTTTACTGAGAAGGCCAATGAGTCTGATTACATTAAAATAGAAAGGCCACTGTCTTATGGACTTCCCCGGTGGTTCAAGCGAATGCATGATCCTGTATGCCGACTTCTCACTTCTCTTGACTGATGTTTCATTGTTGATATAATCAATTTCTTCGAAATATTACTCCGTTCTTATTTTCTTTCCTTACTATCTTCCATATCACAGCATAGTTGGGGGAGGCCCTATAAGCCAATGCCACCTCTACCTCAGATGAAGTCAGCTCGACCTAAGTTAGATAGCCGTTTCATTTTGGATGTGAATGTTTTCGATGGAACCGTGATGGCTCCAGGCACTCCATTTACCAAGATTTGGCGGATGCGCAATAGTGGCAGCGTCGCTTGGCCTCAGGGATCACGACTTGAGTGGATCGGGGGAGATAGATTTAGCAAGTCTGATTTTACGGACTTGCAGGTAGGCAAATTCTTCATGATGTTGCTATTTTATCCTCGTTAATGCATGTTCATTAAATAGTTCTCTTATCCCTTGTTAGATCCCTGTGAATGGTGTCCCTGTGAATGCGGAACTTGACATTGCAGTTGATTTCATTTCGCCTGAGTTACCTGGTCGCTATATTTCATATTGGAGCATGTCAAATCCATCTGGCACAAAATTTGGACAGAAGGTCTGGGTGCTTGTACAGGTATTTTCATTTTTTAATGTCTTTGCAGCTTGTCTTGTTATGTGTGTGTTCAATACTAACCATAAATACTTATAGGTTGATGATGCTTCCATGATGAAAGATCCTGTTTTTAATGGACTACAAGAGTTGAACTTGAACTTGCCTCCTGATTGCAGTGGCCCTAAATACCATAATGTTGATAGTGGCGTTTCAGAGTCTTCTAATTCTGCCACTATTTCTGCTCCAGTAAATGCCATGACTGATGTTGATCAACCTCTGAAGGGCCAGAATTTGCATTTCCCTAAAATTGGATTATTTGATGCATCTCAAGGCTCCTCTGCTGCGTCATATCCTACAGCCTCTCACGCTGCTTCTGGTCTAGTAAATGCCATGGCTGACGTTGATCAACTTCGGAAGGACCATGAGTGTTATTTCCCTGAAAATAATAGTGTATTAAATGATGCAGTTACAAAGGCTGATGCTCCTCAGGTCTTCTCTCCTTCTGTGTCATATCCTATAATTGATTTGTCTGAGCCAGCCCCTGCTGCTGTAGATGTCCAAATTGCATCCAAGTATGCCGATGTGAAGGAAGCATTGGAGAGTTACTCTAATCCTAATACCAATGTGACGGAAGCAGTGGAGAAGCCTTTTTCTTATGCCAACAAT
Source organism: Croton laevigatus (assembly GCA_949640765.1). Lineage (NCBI taxonomy): Eukaryota > Viridiplantae > Streptophyta > Magnoliopsida > Malpighiales > Euphorbiaceae > Croton > Croton laevigatus. The sequence continues at coordinate 6,586 of CATIWJ010030100.1, forward strand.
ATCAATATCAAGGAATCAATGGAGATGTCTCTTCTTAAGGAACTTGAGGATATGGGCTTCAAGCAGGTTGATCTGAACAAGGAGATCTTGAGGATGAATGAATACAACTTAGAGCAGTCAGTGGAAGCCCTCTGTGGTGTTTCTGAGTGGGATCCAATTCTTGAAGAGTTGGAGGAAATGGTATGTTTTCTTTTGGCCTAGTAATATCATTTCTAGAAGTGTGCACATCTATCTTTATTTTACCTGTGTTTCTTAATTAAACTATATGAGAGGCTTTCGCAGGAGCAGAGCTCATTGTTCTTTTTTTTTTTTCTCTCCCCATGGCTGCAGGGTTTTAGCGACAAAGAAATGAACAGGAAGCTGCTGAAGAAGAACAATGGGAGTATCAAGCGTGTGGTGATGGATCTTCTTACTGGGGAGAAGAATTAATCTGATGCGCATATTAGATATCAATGAATGTAGAATTAAAAATAAATTGTATCTGGGTTAATTTTTTTTTGGGTACGTAAAAAATTGCTCATCGTTGGTAATGGTGAGCAATTTTATAGTATTGGAAACAAAATTTGGCTGGATATTTTTATATGTTATGTATTATGTCTATATTATTTTCATTTCATGCTCTTAATTTTTGGTTGATTTCTTTTCCTGTGGTATACAATAATTTTATATAACCAACTCATTGTGGTGCATTAATGAAATGCAAGCTTTTGATCTCAAGTTCTTAATAATGTCTGATGAAATAATAGGTTTCGACTAGCTAGAGCAACCGTAAAGTTAAGGTTTTTATCGTGATGCAACAACAATAAAAAGGAAAACATTTGCAAAAACAATATAATAGGATTAAATTGTACTATTTCTGTTGTGTTTCCTCTTCCTTCCGTGTTTTTTTTTTTTTAACAAGATATATCTATTCTACTCTATCTAACTATCTAAAGGGGAGGAAAAATGCAAATCGAATCCAAGCACTAAGACAAAAAGATCACCTACCACTGAGATATTTCATTGTTTATAATGAGATCTATGTTCAACCACTAGGACAGGTGGTTGTTCCCTCCTCTTCCTTCCATGTGATGTGCTCTTTAATAGTTAATGGCTCCCACAGACTTTTTTAATAATAATTCAAAAAATATCTCCTCTCTCTCTCGTTCTACTGTGTAATGAATGTAATCTAAGTAGTACTTTTTATTGGGCACATACTCGATCTCTTCCATGATATTGTCTGTAGATCGAGGGTGAAGCTCTGCACCACCAGGATTAAAAATTGTTTTAAAACCCATCTTTCCATTTAACTAACTTCTCTAGTGGGACATGGAATTTTTTTAGCAAAGGAATAAAAAATTGTTGTTCAGTTGAAGTTTCTGTTGATTTGTTTCTCTTACTGTTTCTCCCCCCCACCTTTTGTGGGGAAGAAAGATGCTTCTCTTCTCCCTATGAATTTGGAAAGAAACCACTTTGGGCTCTGAGCTTCGTTTTGTCTCTGCTTTCTTCTCTCCATTGCACATGTGGATGTGGGGCTCCTTAAAGAAGGAAGGGCATGCAAACCACAAATCTCTGATTTTGATTCTTGAGATTTGGTTAACAGCAGAATATATCACAGAGCTACCAAATATCTGTTCCATTTTCAGCTTATCCATTTAACAAGAGGGCACGGGGCCTTTTCCATCTTCTTCTTTATTTGTCTGATTTTGTATGATCTGTGAAGCAGAAGAGAAGTAAAGTTTCTGATGTTGAATTCTTTTCTGTTTAACAAACATGGAATCCGGGAATATGTTTTACTCAACTGATGAGTTCAAATTGGATGCTAAATGGCTCGTTGATCCAAAGCATCTTTTTGTTGGGCCAAGGATTGGAGAGGGAGCTCATGCCAAAGTCTACGAGGGAAAGTAAGTCTGCCATTTCAATTTTATTATAACTCTGCAAAATTCAAATACCACTCAAACTAGTTCAAACTTTACTCTACAGCAGATCCCAAGATTTCATTACATTGGTCATGTTGCTTTTTACTGAAATCAACTTTGGGTGGTGCCTTTTTAGATATAAAAACCAGACTGTTGCTATTAAAATTGTTCATAAAGGAGAAACACCAGAGGAGATCACAAAGCTAGAGGCCCGATTTGCTAGGGAAGTTGCAATGTTATCAAGGGTTCAACATAAGAATTTAGTGAAGGTTGGATTCGGTTTTAAGGCTTTTGACAATATTTTTCCAACTGCTTAGCCTAAGACTCTGTTGGAACTTTTTGTGTTGGCAGTTTATTGGTGCCTGCAAGGAACCTGTGATGGTCATAGTTACAGAGCTCTTGCAGGGAGGAACTCTGCGGAAATACTTGCTGAACTTGAGACCGAGGTGCCTAGAGACCCGTGTTGCCATTGGTTTTGCACTTGACATTGCTCGAGCTATTGAATGCTTGCACTCTCACGGAATCATACACCGCGATCTGAAACCAGGTAATTTTTTTTATTTCTCCTCGCCTATATCGAGAATGGCATGAAGTACACAGAAATACCCGTACTATATGCTGGCAAACATTTTCATATGATAGACTTATCTTGAGAATAACTATATTTTGCCTATGCACCTCTTAAAATTTCCCAGTATTAAACCAGTCTTTGGCTCCTGATTGTTTGTGTTATGCTGGGAATAAATATCGAGCGCAGTGAACTAATACTTCTGTCATCCACACAAGAAATGATATTTAATGTCTAGAAAACCATTATTGAATTAGTTCCATTCCTCAACTGTAAATGTTTTCTTGGATTCTTCTATCATCAAAAACTGTGCTTTAATCAAAGTATGTGCTACATGTTGGTGCGATAAATTATTGCTCCGTGTCTTCTAACTAGCTGCTAAAATGTCCTGAGATGTCATTGGATGGTTTCTCAACTGATTTTCCATTTAAATTTGTCTGAAACTCATCATGTTATGTGGGATCCAGGAAATTCCTTCCTCAAACGAATAGGCTTCTGTCACTATGTACCCTCGTGAAAACAACAATGGATATTAATGTTCAATAGGTTTCAATGGTGATGTAGTGACAAAAACATAAACTGGATCACATGCTATAAGTACTCCCTATGATTGTGATTTATCCAACTCTAAATGCCACATTATTTCTTCTAATATTGGGACCATTCATTCTGTAATTAAGTACCAATTGAATCGTAGCTCAGATTACCAGCTCTCTTTCTTTCTTTTCATATTTCCGATATTTTCTACCTCTATTTTGTCATTTGAATTATGAATACTGAGTTGGCAGTTCTCGCCTCCTCTGAGATTGTCTGGTTTTTTATTTAACTAACTCCTCATTTCTTCCTCCGAAGAAGAGGTCTAGAATCCTCAAAGTCATTTTTCGTTGATTTTACATTTAGATAAAGTGTAAGTAGAGGCATTAATATGGATTTTATTTGTTCCGGCAGAGAACTTGCTGTTGACTGCAGATCACAAAACTGTCAAGTTAGCAGATCTTGGCCTAGCAAGAGAAGAGTCCGTGACGGAGATGATGACAGCTGAAACAGGAACGTATCGTTGGATGGCTCCTGAGGTGTGTCATTGATTGAAGGAACTGTTTTAGCTTTTCAATCAATTTGTCTTAAAAGAGAAAAACGGTATTTTCTCCCAATAGTCACTTCTTATGTATTGCTTGTTACACTATTTTTATGGCAGTTGTACAGCACTGTTACACTAAGGCATGGAGATAAGAAGCATTATAACCATAAAGTGGATGCTTATAGCTTTGCCATTGTGTTATGGGAGCTCTTACATAACCGGTTGCCATTTGAAGGAATGTCAAATCTCCAGGCAGCATATGCAGCAGCTTTTAAGGTACTTATGGCCTCTTTTATTTTAAGATGAATTTATTTATGCGTCCAAGACACCGAATCCTTTTAAGGTTATTAAAACTATAACCAATAATCTACTAAGAGAAGGAATTATGCTGATGCAGAATGTGAGGCCTACTGCTGAAAACGTGCCAGAGGAATTGGCTGTTATCCTGACTTCATGCTGGCAGGAGGACCCAAATGCTCGGCCTAATTTTAGTCAAACAATCCATATGCTCCTTAATTATCTTGCTACTATTGCTCCTCCTGAGCCAGCTATCCCACATCGAATTTTCACTTCTGAGAATGCCATCTTGGCTCCAGAATCCCCAGGTACAAGCTCGTTGATGGGAATTGGTGATTCTGCTGGGGAGACCCCTAAAGCAAAGATGGAAAATGAGCCGAAAGGTTTCTTCTTCTGCTTCAACCAGTGTTATTAATGCTTCAATGGCAACAGATCTGGTTGTATGTGGGAAGTCAAATGCGACTGAAGCTTAGTAGAGAAAGAGCAGGGACTAGTCTCAAAAGATACATTTTGATACAGGATAAATAGCTGAACTATTCATGTTTTTATTAATTGACAGTCAGTAGATGTCGCATTGCACTTTTCAGATGCTGCTGCTGCTGCTGCTGCTTTGGATCAGGAATGCTGAGAAGATGGGTGGTTGTGAAACAGAATTTAGATGGAGGATATCAAGTATCAACTGCAATTTTGTAATAAACTATGGCAAGAGACGAACAGAGGAGCAGAACTCCAAGTCCTCCTTAAATAGCAAGCAATATGGATCTTAAGGGATGAGCTGCATTATTTCCAGAGATGAACTTTGCAATAAGTAAAAGCAAATATGAACTGAACTAACATATAAAGATTTAAAAATGACCAAGTCCAGGTGCAAAGAAAATGGGAATGAAAATGAAAAAAGGGAAGTTTCCGAAACACTAACTGAAATAACCTTCTTGCCGGCATTGGATTGATCACAATTTGCCATTTTCAGTGTTCGCTGCCCTGCTAGGAAAAATGGCCCAAGAGAGATGAATAAACTGCAAAAGGTCCTGACTTTTATTCAAAAACTGAATCTTTAAAACGGTCATAAAGCAAAGCCTTCTGTTTTTCGCCTTTATATTACCTATTATTAGTTTTTTATTTTTTTAATGATCAATTTCAGGATTTATAATTCTCAATTACAATCAAATGTTTGAAAATGATCGGAGTAATGTGAACAATATAATGGAAATTCAACTGACTAAAACCAAACCAATTTCATTTCTAATTGCTTACACTCTTTGGTTTTATACAAATACTTGCATGTGCTCTGACCTCTGGTTCAAAACCAAAGTCATTGACCAACAGGCAGTGTTCAGTTTTACCAATAGTCGTTGCAGGAACACGAACCCTCTTTGAAATGGTGGAAGCGATTTATATCCCTGATTATAATCTCTCTGCTATATACCTTTGATATTATCTTCATTGCATTATGGCAATCTCCACATATTCTGAGATTCTTTGATATTCTAATTGTAGTACCAGGAGGAGTTCTAATGAGACCAAAAGCAAGGGCTAGCTTCTCACTGTGATGAGACACTGCAGCTTCCTTGTCATCTTCCTCTGCATCCAATCTTGCATCTGCTATACTGGGTACATATCCAGCCGACTTGATTCGTTTCATCATGCCCTCAGTCGCTCTATAAACTTCCTTCAGCCGCTGTGTTCTATCTTCTGCCAAAAACTCATAAATCTCTCCTTCCAACTCAATCAAACTGCATCCAGGTGTTTTCTTGATTCCTCTCTCTTTCATTTTGGTCCTTATCCTCATCGCATCTTCCAATCTCCCCACAGATGCATAAATATTAGACAACAGAATATAATCTCCACTATGCATAGGCTCCAAACTAACTAGATGTTTCACCACTTCCTCCCCAATCTCAACATTTTTATGAGCCCTACAAGAAGCCAACAGCGTTCTCCAAATAACAGCGTTGGGTCGGATGGGCATTTTCTTTATGAACTGGTAAGCGTCTTCGATCAATCCAGCTCTACCAAGGATGTCTACCATGCAACCATAGTGTTCCATCCTTGGTTCAATGCCAAATTCTTTAGTCATACTGTCAAAATATTCATGGCCCTCATCAACCAAACCAACATGACTACAAGCAGAAAGAACTCCAATGAATGTCACATCATTTGGTTCAACATTTCTTTCCCTCATCAATTGATAGAACTCTAGAGCCCTTTTTCCTTCACCATTATTAGCAAGACCCTGAATAAGCGCTGTCCATGAGTACACATTCTTCAAAGGCATTATTTGAAACACTTCAATTGCGCTATCTACTACTCCACATTTAGCATAGAAGTCTATTAGTGCTGTTCCAAGTGTGACAGTGAGCTTCAACCTCTTCTTCTTAATGTACAAGTGAAGCCATTTGCCAGTCTCTAGTGCTCCAAGAACAGCACAAGAAGAGAGCACGCTCACCATAGTAACCTCATTGGGTTCTAAATTTTCCTTTTGCATCTCACTGAAAAGATCAAGCGCCTCCTTGCATCTGCTTGCTTGTCTATAACCAGAAATCATAGCACTCCAAGCAACAACATCCCTTCGATCCATTTGGTGAAATAGTCTTCGTGCTTTATCCACCTCGCCACATTTTGCATACATATCAACCAAAGCAGTAACTAAGTTCATATTTACATAAAGTCCGTTTGCCTTTATGTACTCAGCAATCCACTCTCCCAATTCTGCATCAGCCAATCTGCCACAAGCCAACAAGACACTGATCAACGTAACATCATTAAACCTGACTCCCAATTCCCTCATTTCATAGAATAACTTCACAACGTCCTCGTAGTATCCACTTTTAGCATACCCTGAAAACATTGAGTTCCATGTAAAGATATCTCTTTTGGGCATTAGGTCGAACACTTTCCTGGCTAAGTTGACTTCCCCACAATTTGCATACACATGTATCAAGGTGTTTAAAACAAGTCCATTACTATCAAATCCACATTTCATTATCTGGGCATGAATCTGTTTTCCTTCTTTCCTCCCCCGCAATCTAGAACAGGCTTTTAGAACGGAAGCCAAAGTGAATTCATCAAACGGCACTGCGTTATCAACCATTTGTTTGAAAAAGTTCAATGCTTTTTGAGGATTTTGTTTCATAGTAAAGGCTCTTATCATTATATTATAAGCCGACGAATCTGGATCTTCTGTGTTGTCGAAAATGGAGACTGCATATTCCATAGTAGCACCGGGAAGGAGGATGGCGGTCGATTCGAGAAGATTTTCGGTGATAGTGGGATCCAAGTGGCGACGAGTTTTGAGAAGATAAGCGTGCACTTGGTTCAGGTCTCTGATTGTTTTGCATTGTTTTAAGATTAAAGTTTTTGGGTTATCAGGGAAATGGGGAATGGTAATTACAGGGTTAAGGATTTGGGCTGGAAGAGGATGACGTGCAGTAATCATCTTCTATGGTTGTTTTGAATTTGGAATTTTCGACAGTATAAAAAAGGAAGGATACGCGAGCCCTCAACAATACGACAGGTTTTGAATTTTCCCTATAACATATACTCCCTTTCCAATAATTCAAACTTGTTGCACCCCTTTCCAGAAAAAATGTTGGTATTGTTGGATTTATGACATGTTTTTGTCGGTCATTAAGCACCATTAAATTAAGAATCCGCGATCTGTACAGTAATATAGAGAATCGATTTCAGGGGGTCATTATCGATTCACAGTCTTTGGCAAGTTGGCATTCGATTCCACCCACCCCAGAAAAAGTATGAACTGAACCGAGAAATTTATTCTGATATCTGCCCAATTAGACAGGTGATAAGGGAATCAGATGCAACCACTATCTCCAAAGTATAAAGCTATATTACACGTAATAACCTCTATATATTTCTACATATTGTATTTCTACATATTGTCTTCCTCTACGCAAGAGAGCGAAAAATATGGCCCAGTCTCCGGGAATGCAGAGGCAAACACACGGCTGGGAAACAACATCCCACGACTACCACGGTCATGTTACAGAAATAGAAAGGATGCCAAGTGTTCTTCCTGATGTGCCTCGCTATCCTAATGTGTTCAGGGTTTTTAAAAACAAGGTGGCTGGCGACGGAGAATCTGATACAAACGCCCAACAACAACAGCTTGTGAAGAAGCCTGGTAAGCCTAATAAGAAGGTTCAGTTGGCAGAGCAAGACCAAATTATATACCAGGATAACTCCGGAGCTGTTGAAAAGACCATTGATTCAGAAACTGATGGATATCTTCGACAGAAGCATAGGACATTTGAGTTGTGCAAATGGAAGACCTTCAAGTTGCACTAATTATCTATATTATTATTAAGGTTTGGGAACATGTGTCACTATATATTATATAGTTTTTAAATAAGAAAGGCTTTGTGATAGATCTTTCTCCTGTCAAACAACTACATAATTCTTTGTTTCTGGGTTGGTCTGTTTTTGTGTTCTCGTAAGTTATATGCATTTTTATTGTCTTTCATGTTTCAATAAAATAGTTCTCTTACATGTAGAGCTTAATTTTCTTTCTATACTTCTCATGGAGAGTATTCTTTTAATAATTAGCCTTCATTTACTTGTAATAAATTGAAATGGGATTATACCCACATAAGTAAATTTACAATTACCAAACACTGTTTTAAGGTTAAATTGTTAATTAGTAAAATTTTAATTTAAACTGTGATTAATTTAGAACAAATTGGGAGATTTTATTACTATATGAATTCAAGTTTCATTTCACTTGTACCCTCTTTGCTTTGAGGATAATGATTCTGACCTTTAGGCAACAACTATATAACTAATTTATGTGATGTGCCGTAAGCATAAAAGGGAATTTAATAGCGTAGGAACCAACCAGTCCACAATAATTGAATTGGGAATACCATTTATACCTATAATGTTTGTGCACGCAATTTTTCATAGTGCCAGATTTTAGGTTTCCAATGAAGAATCTGATGCAATGGAAGAAAATTCTTCAATAGAAAACCTATCATCCAAATGCAACTAAACCAAAAATACAAAAAAAGGGAAAAAAATTATGTCAAAAATTGAGTGTCATATATCTTGACGGCGGGGAATATGAATATCAGCTTCATTATATCTTCTAGAAGACAAACAACTAAACAAATTTCTAAGACTATTCTTACTTTCTTTTGGCTTTCTCTGGACTCGACTTTGAATTTGATTATCTAACCCAGAAAACGGGTCATCTAGAACGAGCGATCGCTCAAGTTTCTTGACCACCGTTACAATCTCATATGAATCGAGCAAAGATTGCTTAAAATCCCACTTCCCACTTGAATCCCCACTGCTACTGATCAATGGTTTTTTGGTATTGGTTGCTTCAAGCTTGAATCGAGAGGGCTTGGTTTGAAAAGTTTGGCGGTAGGCGTCATGTTCATTGGCAGTAATTCTTGAGCTGGTGGAGCGAGCATGCCATGCTTGAGCCACAGCCTTGAGGATTTCAAGATGGCGTTTTTGGTATTCTCTTCCTGGTTCGAGTGGCTGCTTTTTATGTTCGTTCTTCTTAGACATAGTTCATTATTTCATTGTAAGGAGGAGAGTGTAGCGAAGTAGAGACAGAATGTTGTGTTACTGTTAAGATGTTATCTCAAGTAAATTAGAGCCTCACGTTTAGGAGTGCTGGCAGGATTAGGACTATAATAGTTATGTCTTATTCTCTTTTGGCGATCGATCGCTGGATAACGTTCTTGTTGGAATTAATTAATTAGTATTAGTATTAATTAATTAAGGTTCGTTCATGACTTATGGATCATGTGGGTAGATCCAATTAAGTGTAATGGGCTATAGGATTAAATGGGTAACCCTAATGACCCAATACTATATATAGCCCTAATAAGAGGTTAGGGAAAAGATAAGTTAGATGTATTATTCTTTGGAATAGCCTCTCCCTAAAGAAAATCAGTTTTTCTCTATTCTCTCCTATACTCAAACTGTTCCATCTCATTTAGAGCTCTTAGATTGTGAAATAGCGCTATGGGGTTTAATATTCTATAGACGGCCTAGCACGCCAGATCCTGCAACCGCTTCCGCTCGTGGGAATATTCGTAGGTATTTATATTATTCCCGCTTTATTTATATATTCGTTGTATGAATTCCTTCGATTGGCAAAGGGGCAAAGATGACAGATTTACAAACGTTGGAGTAGTTCATGTTATTCAAAAGTTCGAGTGATCCATTGTTTTGCTTGTATCAATTAATTAAATGTAGGGTAACCTTAAAACTTGAGCTTCACGACGATGATGGATTTCATTTTCAAATAGTAAATGAAAATTTAGTACTTTTTATTTCTGAATCACCACTACTTTACAGTTTTAAATGTGATAAACTTCCGTAAACAAAATCATAGGCTCAAAATTATTTGTAACGGTAAATATTAACTGTAAATAAAATTTTATAATTTCTACTCACAAGAAATAAAAATGAAAATTATTTATTCATATCATTTGTGGTGCATAATCGCATGCATGAAAATTTTTCATATACTAAATTCTCTTAGGTTAATTGTGGTCATTGCTAGGCACTCATCGTGTCCCTCGACACCAAAAGAAAACAACACCAATAAATGTGATAAAGATAGATCCATCAAAGCTTTTGCAAATATTTCAACCCAATATAAACAGTTAGGTAAGATACGGCTATTTTTCTCTCATAAAAATTGATACTACAATACAATGGCCCTACATTTTGGGACCTACATTGACTTGGGATTGTCTCCACATCAGCATTGATTAGGCTGATTTTGAAGATATATATACTCCATGGAAAGGTTTGATAGGACTATGAGAGTAGACACCACTCAAGTTAATGTCTAGCATAGAAAATTTTTTGGTCTTACTTTGCCTAACCTTAAGGTGAAGGCTTGAAGTTCCTAATTTTTTAGTTTGATGTGATATGAGTGAGGTGTGCATAGTCTTTTCCACTCCCCAATTTCAAAAGATTTTTCAAGCAAGCAATGAAACATCAAAATCTTAATAAAGAAAAACAAAAGTAAAATCTACCCGTTAATTTAGTCAGAACAGGTTGGCTAATAAATTTCTAAAAATTAATTTAGCTAAATTGTTCAAAAATTTAGGCCAATTCAAAAATATTCGGCCAGAAGACAGTTCGGCCGAATTACCCGTTTATCCAAACACTACATCTTGCCCTACTTTTGTTTGTTAATACATATAGATTTATAAACCTAAAATTCTAATTTCCTAAACCTACTTTAGGCGTCTCTCTGTATCTAAATTCGACTCTCTCCTCTCTCTCAACCTCCACTTGGCCTCTACTCGACATTGTTTTCTCTAGAGACCGATCTCCGGCCACGAGTAATATATCGGTTTTCATCTCTCTCACTCTATGTTCTCTGCTTCAATTTTTACATTAAACCAAAGATCTTCATGTAAGATTTTATTTTTCATCTCTCTCTATTTCGTTATTCATTGATTGTTAATATATTCATATTTGTAATTGTCTTACTCTATTTCTTCAGATCTTGTGAACTCAAGTTGATGGAGTTTGCGTGTTTTGGTTTTCCTAGATGTAGACCTGGCCATGGGCAGGTTTTGATCCGGGACCGAACCAAAATCGAACCGTTAAAAATCAAACTGAAACTGTCTTAGTGGTTTCGATTACAAAACCGAAACCGGAACTTTTATAAAGTGGTTCGGTGTCGGTTTAAATATTTATAGAACCGAAACCAAAACCGTTAATTAGTACCAACAATAATGACTACAATTAATTTTTTGACCAAAAAAATAAATAAAAGTGAGCTTTTTTTTTCTTTCTAATTTTCATGTATTGAATAAAAATATGAAAGTTTGTATATTATTGAAATCTTATTCTAATAGATTTGTCTTTCGTTAAAAAATAAAATGAATCAATATCAAATTATATAAAACTGAAATCAAAACCGAAACCGAAACCAAACCGTCTTTATATGGTTTGGTTCTGGTTCTACTATTCTTTGAAACCAGAACCGTTGGTTTCAAAACCGAAACCGACGGTTTTTGAACCGTGGCCAAGTCTACCTAGATGTGCAGTTCAAAGTTTTTGTTTTGATTTTGTGTTGGGGTTTTGATGTATTTTGTTATGACTTTGATAATCAATTCTAACAAATGAAAAATTCCATGTTTATGTTCTATTTAAACTGATTTTGTGTTTGTTTATAAAAAACGATTTTGTGTTTTTGTTTTATTTTATTTTATTTTTCATTTGCTTATTCTATTTTGTTGTTTTGAAATATTCAGTTTTGCTGTTTAAGTATTTCATTCATGATTTTTCTGTTTTGATGATTTTCAATTTAACTCATATACTGTTCAATTCAATTATGTTCATTTGATAATTTTGTGTTTTAGAAATTTAAACTCATTCTCGAAGTGCCTTTAGATGCTATCGGACAAATAATTGAAGCCAAGCAAAGTCCTGATATTGGAGTTGCAAAAGTACATATTGAAGATGAAGTATTTGAATATTTAATTTATCAAGTTTAATTTTTTGAATATTATCATATATTATGAACTATCTAAACTATTTAGATTTTTTTTTCCTGATTCTAAACTATTTTTAGTCGTATTTGGTTTTAAACTGTACTTTGATAAGCAAAATTAATTCAGACTATTCAGCTGAAGTTAATATTATTTTTATTAAAATTCGACCAAGACATCTATAAATCAATTAATTTGGAGAATTTGAAAATTCATTTTTTTAATTCGGTTAACCAGTTAAAGAATAAATTTGGGTAATGAAAAAAAACCTGATTTTGTAATTTAGTCAATATTAAAATCTATCTTTATATTCCAAATCTATAAATGGAATAATCAAGAAAACATAGAAATATTAAGTTTTTGCTCTAGTGGTATTGATGACTCCCAAACTAGGGAAATTATAGATATCACACATTTTAAATATTTGTATTTAATAAATAACACATAAGTTTAAAAATTAGGAAAATAACACTTAAAATTAAGGGATATTTATAAAAATCTCACTGGATTTTTTCATATTTTATATTTTTCTCCCTATTTATTTTTTTGGGACAAAAATCTCTCTGCTTTTCAATTCCATTGGACAAATATACTCTTCTATCTATTTTTCTGTTAAAATAACAATAGAGAAATTAAAATATAATTTTACTGGCCTTTTTAAAAAAACTTAAGAAATAAAAGACTGAAATCGAAATTGCCAAATTACTTCTTTTTCCTTGATCCCTTATTCAAATTATCTCCATCTTCCAAGAGCAGCACTATTGCCTCCACCTCGTTCTTTCCACCATTATCAAATTACCTAGAAGAAGAAGAAAGAACACCTATTTTGCAAGAACTACCCCTATCCAAAAACTTAGAATCATCGTCATTAGAAGTAGATGCTACTGTATCATTTTTCCTCTCACTCGAAGCGTACATTTTGATGCCATGATCCAAATCTAAGTTAACAGTTGAATCGAAGATTGAAGTAGTGGAATTTAATAGATCTTGCTCGGCCCTTAATTCCTCCACTTCAATAGCAGCTTATACTTTACCTTTAAAATAATTACTCTCCAAAAGAATACCTATTTTACTTGTGAGGGCTTGGTTCATTTGCACAACTTTTATTTAATAAATTATGTTTGCTTGTATACACCTTTTTTTTTTTTTTTTAAAATTGCATAGGAACATTAATTTGTTTGTTCACTCTTATTTATTGGGAGTTTCTTTCTGCATGTTTGTTTCTAATTTATTATAGAATATAAATTCCTCTCTCATGTGGAAATTTCATTCTCCACAGCAGATTGAAAATCACCAGATCTGGTTCCTTCAATAGCAACTCCAATTGAATCACCGATCGAGGAATTACGATTTAAGGTTGGCTTGGCTTGTTTTATGACTTTGATTGTTTGAAATGTTCATGGCGAAGGACGAATCAAGAACGAGAATGGTGGCAGAGCTTGGCTGTTCACGGCAGTGGTTAGGGTTAGGGTTCAAGGAAGAAGAAGAAGTTTGGCAATTTTCATTTTAGTCCTTCATTTTTTGAGCTTTTTCAAAAGGTCCATAAGATTATATTTTGATCTTTAAACCGTTATTTTAACATAAAAAATAAATAGAATGGTATATTTGTCCAACAGAATTGAAATGCAAGGAAATTTTTGTCCCAAAAAAAATAAACAGGGAGAAAAATATAAAATATGCAAAAATCTAGAAAGGTTTTTGTAAATATCTCTAAAATTAATATTAGTTAATTTTTTTGTATTTTTACCGTTTAACCCTTTTTGAAACAAACATCCTCTAGGCATACTCATATACAAAGTTGTCAAAATCAGAAGATAGCCATCAATAATTTGGTAAAATTCTTTAAAATTTCACCAAATGACTGAAAAAATGGTCGCCATTGCCATTGGGTGATTTGGCGACTTTTACCAAAAAAATCAGCAAATACCAGTCAATATAAGTCAATACATTTACCAAAAAAATCAGCAAATACTAATCAATATAAGTCAATACAAGTCAATATTAATATTAACTTGTATTGACATTTATTGACTTGTATATAAATTTATTATCAGTGTGGTTGAAACAAGAAAGACCACATAACAAAATAAATATAGAAAATCAGTTTAAAAATATGAGAAAACTCTATACCAACTTTGCATCAATCAATTTCAAAATTTGAACAAAAATATTAGAAAACTACCTAATAAAAGCAGAAAAAGAAGTAATTATTGTCATACCTTAGTTTTTCCATCTGACCACCAGAAGGCGTTGGAAATGCATCAAAAGTTCTGCCCATTTTGAGATCCAAACTTCAAGCCGTTGTTTCTCTCTCCTACGATGGTGATGGGTGGTAGTTTTGGTATATGTACGATCGACGTAGTTTGGGCTTTTCATTGGTGGTCATGGTTGATAATTGGCATATCGGACAGTGGTGGTGGTAGGAGAAGAAGAAGAAGAGAAGGACAGAGGGAGAGTCGATTCAATTTTGGGAAGAAGAAGATGCAAATTTCAGTTTAGTCTCTGAAATTTGTATCCCAACTTAATTAACCATTAATTTAAAATTGATCTTAACTAAGGTTCCTAAAGTTTTAAATTTTATTCAATTTTAGCCAAAATTTTTGGTACAAGGTGAAATCAATAAATCAAATATAAGTTGAGGGTGATATTTTATAAAAGTTCAAACGAGTTCTTTCTTTTGTTAGGTTTTCAAACCCAAATCTGCCCCAAATGTAATGTAATTTTATTAGAAGCTTAGCGTAGCTAGTTTAGTAGCATATTAAACAAGTGGAATGTGATGGTTTTTTACTTTTACTTTGCAATGGAAATCAAGAAAATTTAAAAATATCACCCAGAAAGGGGATTATAAATTGTTTTCTAGCATATAAACCAAATTGGAAAGCTCACTAATTAGAGTATGGTTGGATAAGAGCTGTATAAACTCCTTTACTTTTTCTTCCTTTTTTTTTTTCATATTTACAATGGAAAAACAAGAAACCATGCTAATGTTATTATTTTCCTTTTATATTTTAATTCAAGAACTAAATTAAGAATATGGTATGATGTGAGAAGAAGAAATTAGTGGGTGTTTGTGTTTAATTTTAAATTAATATAGTATTTATATTTCAATTAACGAGATCCCAAATGTGCTCTGCTTTATTTTCTTTCTTGATCTTCAAGGAGGAAAGATGGGTATGTATGATATAGGACACCATAAAGTGTTTGAAGTTGAAACTAATTTCATTGTTTGTTACCATACTTGTTTAATAATAATTAATTATTCTAGTGCCCTTCTCGGAAAAACACCATTATAAATTTTGTAACTAGTATTTGTGCCCGCGCGTTGCACTCTAATATACGAGAGAACGGTTGTAAGCCAACGGCTCCTTCAAGTTCTTCCTTTTCTTGACAAAAACCTTCATCAATTCTTTGACAATGGATCCCAATTATCCTCAAGAACTTAGAGAAGATGCCACAGCGGCTTTAACTCTTTCTTTTCTAAAGCACACAAAGTTTGATACCAAAAGAATTAATGATTTGAATAACATGAAAAAGTGTTTTCTTATTCGCCAAGGCCAAACAAAGTTTATTTATGGTCTTCCAGGAATTTCTCCAAACCCACAGCTTGATGGGATAATAGGAACTCGGACTGAAGCCTATGAGAAACTATTGAGGAATACTGATACGAACCCTTCTCAGGGTAGGCTAAATATACCTAAAGAGTTTGTAGAAAAGCACATTCTGCCATTGTTGAACAAAGAGAAAGAGGTGAATAAGCTTTCTAAAGAAGGTATTAAGGTGACAGTTTATGTCCCTGAAGGTAAATCTTTCAATAAGGTTTTCAAGTTGTGGAGTTCTAAGTCTTATGTGCTTACTTCAGGTTGTAATGAATTCCACAAACATTTCCAATTGATAGCAGAAGAACACATTGTTAAACTCCGGATGTTTAGGCATGCTAAGGATAATAATAATATTGGTTTTCTTATTAGTTGGAGAAGAACTGAAAATAATGATCCAACCGTAAAAAAAGGATACGCCAAATTCCTCCCAAGGTACAGCACAGCAAAAAGAAATAGATGGTGTATATGTATATTTAACCATCTTAATGACCATATTATTGATGAATCCAATTAGTCAAGTTTGGTTCTTGATGGCATTTTGATTTCGCAATCAATAATAGTTATATAGATAGATAATATATATGTTCTTTGTTTTCATTTTTTTGTCATTTAGTTTATTTGTTGCCTATTAGAACTCTATTTTAGTCCATGATTATTTAAAGTTTTGGTAATTAAAGATTCAAATATTTGATTGAATGATCTTTGGGTGTTCTCTAATTCTAATAATTATATAGCTTGTTTGTAGCGATTTGATTAAGTGATGAAAATATCCATCTCCATTAGAACTTGGTCTTTTGATTAATTTTTGTGTTCTTCAATATATTTTGATTCTGCAATTTTTTGGTTGCAATGAATTGTTAAAATGTGCATTTTTGAGTTAGAAAGAAATCTGGATAACCACATGGAATTTGTGGTTCAGACTAGTTCCTTTCATATTATTATCGTTAATGTTTTAGCTATCAGTAGGAAATCTAATAATTTCCTGTAGAAATTGATGTGATTACGCATCGTGAGTCATGACAATGGTGGGGTTGGGAGAAGGGAATTAAATGCAGATAGTTTGGTCTCTTTTCTGTAATATCAGCATGGCAATGGTATTTGTTGTTCTTACTTATCATTGCCAGTAATGCTTATATAGTTGGCCTTGCCCCTTCTAATATGTAGTACTTGTCTATTTGGTTCTTCATTAATCATTCTCTTATTTTATCTTCCTTTTCTCAATCTTTTATTCTAAATAAATTTGGGTTTGTACAAGGTGTGATTATAGTTTATGCTTGATAATTATACATGAAAAACATGAAATCAAATTTATTAATATGAATTACAAAAGCTTGTCTGTTGACAAAAAACTACAAATAACACAATCTCTAGTTTCACCTTTATGCATAAGAACTTTTCTCAACAAACCTTCTTTCAAAAATCCAACCTTCTCCAGAACCCTTACAGACCCTTTGTTCTCAGGAAACAATACATAAGCTTCCAACCTTACCAACTCAGGCATTTTCTCAAACACTTTGGTCACAGCCATTCTTACAGCAATTGTAGTAATCCCTTGCCCCCAATATTCGAAAGCAGTAGCATATCCCATGTTTGCACTGCATTTTGGTAGCCGGAGCCTTGCCAAACGGCAACATACCCGATTGCCTGATCATCCAAACATATGGCGTGATACCAAGGGTGGGGTATAATTTCATCCTCATGTATTTGACTGCTTCATCCCTTGAGGTAATGGAATCCCATCTTGCAGGTTACCCTATCATCAGTTGCCCATTTCAAGAAATCATCAACATCAGAAAGCTTGAAACGGCGAAGGGAAATTCTTGATGGATTCATAGTGCCAAATTCAAGAATAATGCACAGAATTGAAATGTATATGGAAGCTTAGAAGAGCAATAACTGATAACGTGAGGAACTTTAAAAACATCAAGACTATTCTTCGGTAGGCTCTCACTTATTTGGAAAGAAGTAATTTCTTCCCTACAAGTAAAATTGAATTGTTTAGTCAGTTATGTTGACAGAAAACTATAGATAACCGAATCTCTGATTTTACCTTTACTATACATGATGCAATTTCTTAACACACCTTCTTTCAAAAATCCAACCTTTTCTGCTGCCTTTGTGATCCCTTATTCTCTACTTCTACGAGAGTTTCTAGTCTTACTGGTTCAGGTATATCCTGAACATAAAAGGAGTGGATTGGAATTGGTGAATCTTCCAACGTCGCTTAACACTTAAAATTTAAAGGAATCATAAACCAAAGGTTTGATGCAATTTGGCAGCAAACAGTTTATTATTTCACCATCCCCACTAACCATAAACCAACGTCACTTAATATTTATAGGGATTATGTACACTACAAAATCAAAAAACAGGAAACGGCTAGCTCATTAATAATCTTTGTACTTATTTAAATCCGTGTGGCTGCCACATTTAAAAGGTTCTAATCCATTAAACTGTCTCGGTAGGGAGTATAAACTTATTAACCTCTGTTAGAATTAATTAATTAAGTATTAATTAATTAAATATCCGCCCATAGATTGAAGGGTTGTAGGATTAATGAGTAACCCTAATAACCCAACAACTATGTAAGCATCTCTAATTAGAAATTAGAAATACGTAAGATACAGAACTTACGTAGTTCTTACCCTCAACAGCCGCATTCTCCCAAATTTATATTATTCCCAATCTATTTAATTTATATATTTATTATATGAAATCCTTCAACCTCAATTCAATTGAGTCTAAATCATATCATAGTATTGAAAAACTGGAGTTTTGGTTATTGACGATTCATATATTTGGGTGTTTTTTTATTCTAATAACTATATAGTTAATCTTTCTTGTTTTTGACTTGGTGATTCAATACATTTGGAAGCATATTTTTCACTCTCCTTTGGCGTTGAATTGTACATATTTGCATTGAGTATGAGTTGGAAAGAAATCTGCATAACAAAAGTAGCATCCTTTTAAGTTTGCATTGTTTATGTTTTAACTGATAAGCATAATCGGAAGTTACAGCTGAAAGATTAGCTGAAATACAACTCCAATACTTCTCTGTATATCGTATTCATCTGTTGTAAAATCTCTCTATAAAAGAGAGTTTCATTATGAATAAAATCACTTCCTCTCTCCCGAATACCGTTTCCACATATTAACTACCAACATTAATAGGCGAAACCCAATTATTTTTTCCTCAAGAAATTGATGTGATTATGCATCCGGAGTCGTGGCATGGGCTTTAGTTTCAGCATTTTAGGAGGGTAAAACTAAATGCAGTTTCAGCATTTTAGGAGTGTAATACCAGCAAGGCATCATTTGTCTATTCATTCCTGCATATCATTGCAATTAATGCAAATATAGTTGACCTTGCCCATTCTAGTTTATAGCATTTGTCTATTTGATTCTTCTTGTTAATTTTATCTTTTCAATATTTTGCTATTAGAAATGGAAAAACATGAAATCAAATTTACAAATGAAGAAAACAGATGAAGTATATGCATTACAAAAGCTTGTCTGTTGACAAGAAACTATAAATAACAGCATCTCTGGCTTCACCTTTATGCATAAAAACCTTTCTCAACAAACCTTCTTTCAAAAATCCAACCTTCTCCAGAACTCTTTCAGACCCTTTGTTCTCAGAAAATAGTACATGAGCTTCCAACCTTACCAAGTCAGGCATTTCCTCGAACACTTTGGCTACAGCCATTCTTACAGCAATCGTAATAATCCCTTGCCCCCAGTATTCAAAAGCGATAGCATATCCCATGTTCGCTCTGCATTTTTGGTCGCCGGAGCCTTGCCAAACCGCGACATACCCGATTGCCCGATCATCCAAACATATGGCGTGATACCAAGGATGGGATATAATTTCCTTCTCTTAAGTATTTGAGTGCTTCATCCCTTGAGGTAATGGAATCCCATCTCAAGTTGCAGGTTACCCTATCGTCGCTTGCCCACTTCAAGAAGTCATCCACGTCAGAAAGATCGAATCGGCGGAGGGAGATTCTTGATGCATTCATAGTTCCAAATTCAAAAAAAAAAAAAAAGGAATAGAAATAATATATTGAACCTTATAAAAGCAATAACGAGCTTTGCTTTATAAGAATTATAAAATATAATTAATGTAATTTAGTTTTATATAAATAATATTTTAATTTATTTAATAAATCAATTATTCAGTTGAGTATCGACACAAGGAGACTTTGCCTCCGATTAAAATATTATATATTCTTTTTTTACAGTCAAGTATAGTTATAGATAAGGGGACACTTTAGGAAAAATGGAAGTGGCTTGAGCCTACTTAAGCTTTCTAAGGTTCAGGATTGTCTGCCTATACAACTTGGGATGTGTGCCGTAGAGTGTGATATAGGTGTCACCAGTCCGGAGAGATTTGTTTTTTATTTGATTTCGTGTGTAACTCATTTGCCCAAGTTGGACCCCTCTTGTCCCCTTCAAGAAATCATCAACATCAGAAAGAGGGAAATTCTTGAAGGATTCATTTATCCAAATTCAAGAATAATACGCAGAATTGAAATGTATATGGAAGCTTAGAAGAGCAATAACAGAGAATGTGAGAAGCTTTAAAGACCTCAGATTATTTAAGAGAAATCGAATTGAAACTAATTCTTCGGTACGCTTTCACTTATTTGGAAAGGAGGAATTTCTTCCCTACACGTAAAATTGAATTCTTTAGTCAGTTACAAGACCTTGTCTGTTGACAGAAAACTATAGATAGCCAAATCTTTGATTTCACCTTTACTATACATGTAATTTCTCAATACACCTTCTTTCAAAAATCCAACCTTTTCTGCCACCCTTTGTGATCCCTTATTCTCTACTTTTACAAGAGCTTCTAGTCTTACCAGTTCTGGTATATCTTGAAATACGTGAGACAGAGCCATCTTCAAGGCAATTGTTGCTATACCTTGTCCCCAATATTCAGCTGCTACTGCATATCCGATGTTGGCTCTACATCTATCATCACCAGAGTATTGCCAAATGGAGATATATCCAATTGAATGATCATCCAAACATATAGACCGACGCCATGGATGGGGTATAGCAACTTTCTCAAGGTGTTCTAGAGCTTCCTCTCTAGATGTAATGGAATCCCATCTCAGGTTTGCGGTTATTCTATCATCACTGGCCCATTTCAGGAAGTCATCAACATCTGTAAGTTTGAAAGGACGGATGGAAACTCTTTGTTGATCCATATAAAGATTGGTAACCATGAACTTAGCTGTATAAGAACTTTGGTTTTGTACTAAATCTCTTGTTGTAATACGTAGGTAACTATAGATAAGAGCGTCTGGGATTCCACCTTTATACATCCGCCATTTCCTTAGTAGACCTTCTTTCAAGAATCCAAATTTCTCCAGCACTCTTTGTGATGCCTTATTCTCTTTCAATACATAAGCTTCCAGCCTAACTAACTCAGGCATTTCGTCGAACACTTTAGACAGAGCCATCTTCAAAGCAATTGTTGCTATCCCTTGTCCCCAATACTCCACAGCTACAGCATATGCAACATACCCTTTGTGTTTATTATCACCTGATCCTCGTGTTACCGATAAATATCCGATCGAGCGATTGTCCAAACATATGGACTGGTTCCATGGATGGGGTATGGCTACCTTCTGAAGATGTTCAAGTGCTTCTTTCTTGGAGGTAATGGTATCCCATCTCACATTCTTTGCGATTCTTTCATCACTGGTCCACTTCAGGAAGTCAACAGCATCAGAAATTTCAAAGGGGCGAAGGGAAATTCTTGATGGGTCCATGAAAAGATGGTATCTATATTATAGATCTTTATGGAAATAAAAGGATTCGTGCACCTTAGTCCTTAATGTAAGACCATGCTTTATTTAGTGCGGAAATAAAATGATTGAATAGAAATTACAAATAATAATAGTAGAAAAATTACAAAATACAAATAAATATAATATGTAAATTGTACTTAAACAAAATTAAAATAAATAATCAAATTTAAACCATGAACCGGAAAATGGAATAGTAATAATAACCGAGGTCTGTATGAACAGTCTCCTTAAGACGATTATTGTCTGCGTGGGCAGTCGTCTCCCAAGATACAACGGCTACATAAACGAACCAAACCGAGTGCAGAATTTATCACCGGACCCTAGAACTAGCAGCCTGCCTTAAGTAGAAAACACAAGGAACACAGAATTTTCCTGAAGCCTAGAGGTTTTGCAAACAGAATATAAAACTTAAGAAATTCCATATTGAAAGAAGCTAGTTTTGGTCCTATTTATAGGCAAGCTTAGAAGACAAGAAGATTAATGAGCATAATGGCCATTAAAAGGATTAAAAAATTGAAACTGCCACACATTCAATCCTTCTAAACGTTAAAGCAAACGTTAAGGAATTAAAGCAATTTTTAATTGAGAATTAAATAATCAGTTTAAGTACAACTGATGTGTTAATTGATGGACAAGAAATTATAGGCAGAGACAAAAATGGATTCTCGTTGCTCACGATCGCACATCCATTTGTCTAATAATTCTTTGTTCGAAGCTCATTTTGAATTTCAATTTTTCATTTATCTTCAATCTATTTTGAGCATATAATATGTCATTAGAAAGCTCATATTACGCAGAATATATTGATAAATTTCAAGTTATTCAAATCGCAATTTTTCCGTTAAATTATCATGCTCAAAATTAATAATTAATCACTTATTAATGCCCTATGTCCAATATATTGACCCACCACAGCTTTCTTCTGTGATTCAACTTTAGTTCTTCAGTCACTCTCTGATAGCTACTCTGCAACTTGTTCTGTTTGGACTTTAAAATAGTCAAGCAAGGCGGCCATTGAAGCACTATCTTCATGTAATTTCTAATAAAAAGTTTCCAAGTAATAATATAATTCTAGCCTTGCCCACCACTCGAAGTACACCATTATTGATTTCTTAATTGAGTTCTTGGCCGGCAATTGGCTTGTTTTATATGTTTGCTTTCAGTACCTTATATAAATAAGCATCATTATCTGTTATTTTTTATTGGCTAAGTGTTAAACATGGAGCAAGATTCATATACATCAACTGATAATGATGAAATCTCCGTCTCCAATCTTTCTCTTCGACCTTTAGATGTCTCCGACATTGATGATTTCATGGTGTGGGCTACTGATGAGAAGGTGACTCATTTTTGCAGTTTTTATCCTTACACTAGCAAAGAAGAAGGCTTAAATTATATAAAAGACATTATAATTCCTCACCCTTGGTTCAGGGGAATTTGCCTGGACAATAGGCCAATTGGTACGATTTCAGTGACCTTGAATTCAGGCAACGATATTTGCAGAGGTGAACTAGGCTATCTTCTGGCTTCTCAGTACTGGGGCAAAGGAATTGCAACAAGAGCAGTAAAAATGGCGGCCAAGGCTATATTTGAAGAGCGGCCGGAGCTAGAGAGACTTGAAGCTTTGGTAGATGTAGAAAATGTGGGTTCTCAAAGAGTTTTGGAGAAAGTTGGGTTCATGAGAGAAGGTGTTCTAAGGAAGTATTTTATACAGAAGGGAAGAACTAGAGATATGGTCATGTTTAGTCTTCTTTCTACTGATCCTGTAATTTGAATCCCTGCAATTTGCATTTGTAACAAAATCCA
This sequence comes from Croton laevigatus, assembly GCA_949640765.1. NCBI lineage: Eukaryota > Viridiplantae > Streptophyta > Magnoliopsida > Malpighiales > Euphorbiaceae > Croton > Croton laevigatus. The sequence goes on from CATIWJ010030100.1 coordinate 30,140, forward strand.
TCCTTGAGATATAGCAATTAATAAATTTTTACTGCGAATTTGACAGAAAACGTATCTCCAAAATTATTTACTATCCACCAAATGACAATGCTAACCAGTAATCAAATAAATATAAGATCTATTTGCTACACTAATTCTAGGTTTTTCAAACCCCAAACTATAATTCTTTACTCAATGTCCGATAGCCACTTCTTTTTGGAATTTTGCTGACTTCCCAAATTAAAAAATGACAAGCAAGGCGGCCATTGAAGCACTACCTTCAAAGCCAATTGGCTTATTTTATGTGTTCGTTTTCAGTACCTTATATAAATAGCATTCAACCTGTTATTTTTTCTTGGGTAAGTGGGGAAAATGGAGCAAGATTCTTATACCTCTACTGGTAATGATGAAATCTCCGTCTCCAATCTTTCTCTTCGGCCGTTAGATGTCTCCGATATTGATGATTTCATGGTGTGGGCTACTGATGAAAAGGTCACTCATTTTTGCAGGTTTGATCCTTACACCAGCAAAGAAGACGGTATAAATTGTAACACCCTGATTTTTAAATATTGATTTCTAATTAAAAAAGGGACTAAATTGAAAATAAAATTTATTTAAAGGTTATTTTAGAAATTTTAAACTACCGGTATTTATGTAAATTTACAAAATAGTGAAGGGTATTATAGTCTGATTGATATATGTAATTTAATTTAATAGTTAAGGGCATTTCAATATTTTTATTTGAAAGATATTTAAAATAAATATTATTATTATTATTATTATTATTATTAAAAAATTGAAATCAGAAATGAAGAGGACTTCGTTTCCTCTTCTACTCCGTCTCCGTCACCAACCGAGCACACCGGCGAACCA